>CABFOQ010005337.1:5705-38223 GCA_900660455.1 Gephyroberyx darwinii
ATGAAGGCAGCCACTACTCACCCACCTGCACACTTCATCTCTATCTCCCTGATCACCAAACATCCTCCAACAGCTGACATGCTCGCAGTCTGCTTGCTGTCACAGCCATCTTCCTCCCCTTTGCCACCTTTTTCTTGGTTCTGCACTATCTGCATCTCCAGGCCTACCAGGGACTTCCAGGGGGCCAATCGCCCAGGAAAATTCATTTTTCGGTTTCCAGCAACAACACGTCCATCTGTGCTGGGTTGCATGAAAAAAAAAAAAACACAGCCAAAAGGTTTCCTTCCACTTCCAATCCAGTCTTCACCCATCCCCAACCCTTTAACCAATCTCAAACAAATCTTCACTTGCCCTGCCTTGTGAACACAACAGTGGCTTCTGCTCACTTTGTTGAGAGAATTACCAGTGTCCTTTCATTTCTTACCTAGAGATGAACTGATCAAATAATTTAAATATAGTGTTAGAAAGTCAAAGACATTTCTAAACTAATATGGAAGTCAGTGAAGAGATTGTAAAGACATTCATGCACTGTAGTGAAATTTTTCCTTTACCCCTGTGAGAGAAATCAAATGCCATCCATCCATCCATCCACCCACCCATCCATCCATCCATCTATCCATCAATCCATCCATCCATCCATCCATCCAAGTGATACAGGTATTCCATACTATATTCCTGCTTTCTGATGCAGAGTTCACATTACACTCTAAAATCATAAGGTTGATTTCATGGACCTGCTATAAGACCTATAAGACAAGAAAGATACAAACTAGAATATGTTTGAAAAGAATATGTATTCAAAATGTCTTACAGTGCCTTACTGCAATGTCTTACTACTAAAGCATTTCCCACCCATGACTATCTTTTGTATCAATGTGGAATTCAAGAATTTATGGGAAAATGTTGAATTCCAATGACAGAAAAAACTAGTTTGTAACTAAGTAAGTTGTAAGTATCCATCCCCTTTACTGACTTGGACCAAACTCTCTCACTGGAAAAAGCTCAACATTCAGTAACCTATTTTATTCCCACTTCAACTTTACACATATGTACACTTTCTTGCTCTTACTTTACCTTGCTTCACCTTTCTTTCTTTCCAGGTCCCTTCAACACATCTTAATGGGATTTTGGGGTATAGGGTATAGTTTCTAGTGTGGAATACCAGTGTCACCATTTGATGCAGTTTCTGGGCGGTCATAGAAAAATATAAAGAATCATCCCAACTCTCTCTCGGTGCACTTTCTCCTCATTTATTTTAGTACAGAAGTAAATGAAAAAAACAACATGAAATTATATGCAGCAAAAGCCTCATATGAGTATGTTCTCTTTTTTAACTAGCACAGCTACCTTGAGGTGAGAACAAAATCTGCTCTTTGCGATTAGCGTCAAGGACAAGGTTACTTTGATCAGGCTAAAGTAACAGCAACAACAGACTTATTGTTGGGTTTGGCAGTGAAGTTCAAGGTGTGATCAACACATCTTGATTGGGTGATTTGGTCATTTGGCAAATTTTACTTTATTTTTATTTTTTAAGACTGGTGATAGGTGGAGCGAATGAAAGAATAAATGTCTGTGTGTATACTCACAGAAGATGCGTCGACAATCCAAATTCCAGCAGGAAGGCAATTCATTCAACATCAAATGCTTATTTTAAAACTCCCCATGTAGGATAATCCAATTTTGCAGGCCAATAGTTTATTTCATAGGCCTATTTCTAAATGACATTTCCTTGACTAATCATATAGCCTATGTAATGGGCTACATTTTATGAGGCTACAATATAATTAACAAAAGGGAAAACATGCTAACATCCATAAACAACTTGTCAAACCTTGTGAAATTGATTACTTGCAAATTCACTGCATATGGTTGGGCTGTTACTGAGTTGCTTAGTTTTCGCTCATGAAAAAGGTTGCACTATTGTCTTTTTATGATTTCATGCAAACTACCAAGACACACACAAACACACACACACACACACACACACACGCACACGCACACGCACACGCACACGCACACGCACACGCACAAGCACAAGTAAGCACTGTGAGGAACTTTATGACACCGGTATGCTCCTTTAACAGTAATTCCTGTGTCAGCTGGGAATAAAGTACATTGTATCATATCCCACATTCATATGTAAAGTGAATACTCTCTCCAATGAGCATACAGTATGCGTGTGTATGCATTTACATGCATGCATGCACAAGCATATGCACACATGAATCGTTACACATTCCCTATGTGGATAAGTGTGTGTGGGGGGTCTGATCTGCTGTACATGACATAAGCAGCAGGGGCCAGTGTTGTTACACCATCAGGGTACAATGCACATTCTTGAATTCAAGACAGCACAGCATTTCATAACACCCCTGTGGAGAGAATGTTAAAAACTGTGCAGCGTGGATGTTACGCTGCCATTGTCTCATCACCTTGAATGATCTGGAAGAAATAAGCCATCATGACAAGGTCTTGCAAGCTTCCTTTTTTTCTTCCACAATTGGGCCAAGCTAAATTGACAGCCCAGACAGAACAGCTAATTGTTTACCTTTAGCTGTCTATTTATGAGCTCCTTTTTTCCCCTTGGCACATGTGCATAGAAAATGAGTGGGAGGAACCGCTCAGTCTTGGAGGGACACTCCTTTCAAGCGTCATGTTTAGCTGTTGATCAGCACTGATCACAGAACAGTCCCTCACTGCTATTGCTAATAACAGTTTCATAACATGCATGGTGTTTTAGATCTCCAGTTCCAGATGGTCCATCAGCCTTAGCAGCGAGAGCCTTAAAAATTGAGTTTATGAAGTAATAATAATAAGAAGCAATAACCATGGGCATAGCTCACACACTGGTCAATATATACTCAGCACAAACTGTGTGTGTGTTTGTGTATTAGTGTGTGTGTGTGTGTGTGTGTGTGTGTGTATAGGGCTGCACCTTCCTCTTACACAAAGACCACTATGGATGGCTTTGGAGAGGGCATGGCATCCAATTCTTCTTTTCCTCTTCTTTCTGATGTCTGGAATGTTTTGGCCTCCAGTAGATTTAAAGTCAGCTAGACATATTTAGGCTTGTTATAAACTTGCTAACTTCTTGTAGTGCAATTTTAACAAGCTGCTAGCAGTTATTCCCATTTGGGTTGCTTCCAAAGTGGTTGCATAACATGCTGGTATTTTCTGGGGATTGCACAAAATTTAGTATAGGGATAGTTCAATAGAGCCTGTTCACATAAATTAAAGAATAATCGAATAACTGAATAAACATGTTGCATGGCTACAGCAAGCATTGATAGGCTATAATAATTACACAAAAGAGTACACTAATTGTATTTATGTGGGGAAATACACATGGCGAACACCAAAATATAGGACAATAACACAAAGTGGTCCAAATATTCATCGTCATCAAATTTCATTGGCCTTTTTTGCCTAAACTGGTGGTGAAGTGGTGTGTGTGTGTTTTTCAATCCTATAATGACATTTACAATGCAGTTACAGATCTACTTACATGTTCATTCAATCATGCACTAATTCATTTGCCATACCCGCCTATTTCTATTCAGGCTCACGGGGGAGCTGAGCCTATTCCAGCATGCATTGGGCGGAAGGCAGGGAAACACCAAAGCAACGAAACAGAGAAACTTCAAAATGATTCAGTAATTTTGCATTATAGATGCTTTGTGATGCAAAGTTTCTGTTTTCTTTTCTTCACAAGTAAACAAATCAGTAGTTACTAGTAAACAATCAAGTTATATAATATCTGTTTCCTTAGCTTCTTCCAGAGAGAGAGGGAGAGAGAGACAGACAGACACACACACACACACACACCGAGACAGCGAGAACGAGTGAATGCATGTGTTTGCACACACTGTTTTTTTTAATGCACTGTTCTACACTGACAAGTCATCATCGGCAATTAAGATGTGCTCGTAATACACTTACCAGCGTAAACAAAGGCTTGACATCTGAATCACAATAGTGGGATTATACTGCACATCATACTGTCACAATAAACCATATTGTATCAATTCTGTGAAGGCAGCTTGCATATTGTGCTTGGCTTTCACTGTTTTCCTCTAGCATCATTTTGTCCCTCAGTATCCCCGCTTGGTATTCCCCCCCACACTTCCAATTATCCTTGACGTGATAACACACATAATGTGACACACAAGGGCAAATGGCCACTCCGTCTAGAGGCAGATCTGCCTTGGTTCAACTCTTCCCCGCTGCATACTGTTGAAAGAATGTGCCCTGAAACCAAAGCCGTGGTGGTCACTGAGTTGCCACCAGCTGACTGGAGACCCAAGCTGAGTTTCAACATTTACATTAATGTTGTTCACAGATAACACGGTACTGGAACATCATTTATCGAGAGCTTTGAAAGGCAGCAAGACATTGAAATGTGATGTTTGTGTCACTGATCATGTATGAGGCAGCTATTATCAGCATTGCCATGTCTTGCAATGCTGATAATAACCCATCAGACCACGCAACATACACCGACAGTGTACTAAAGCATTTTCATGCACCATTGCACACTCTAAGATGCCCCTTTCTCCATTTCTCCATTTCCTGGTCATCCTATTAATTGTACTTGCAAAAATCACCACATTAAGAAGGGGATAATTGCATGTTTTTGCAAGGGAAGATAACATAGACTCTGTTGAGGATTAAAGTAGATTGTAAACTATATTAAATGAAAGGATAATGTGTCTGGACCTAAAGGAAAAAACACTCTTGGATGAAAAAACAACTCTTCTCTTACACTGTTGGATATCAACAATTTGTTCCATGAGTTATTTTGTGATGAAGTGTTGTTTACTTTCTTCGCTTTCTGCAACCTGCCTTGTCTACTTCTACTTCAGTTAGTAATTTCCTACGATTCCCAGAATAACTTCTGAACAACCCCCAGAGAAGGGCCATGAACTTGTTGCTTTCAGTCAAAGGCAGGCGTAGGAGTATATAAATATAGCTAGCTAACCAACTAGTTAGATCTTCAGACTGTCAGCATCATCTAAAATCATTTGCATAGTTGAACTCCTCCTTTAGGCTATATAGAGGTAGTTTCAGAGTCAACGTCACACTACTAAGACACTGTGGAACTCCAAGCCATTTCCTATGCGTTAACCAGCCTCTCCAACTTTTCTACCTTTCTTATACAGTAGGTGTTTCATATACTGTCAGGGGCCAAATTAGCCAAGGCGACAGACCAAGAGCTGAATACATTAGCAAGGTCCAAAAGTACCATGTGAAGATGTCTTTTCTCCTGCTTGGCTGACTGCACTTAGTACCATATCGTGCTTGTGTGATCTAAGCACCCAAAGCCTGGTATTCCACCTTTTTTCTTTTCTTAGTAATATGACCATGATACTAAAGCAAATCTTCCCATCTACTGTACATTAAAGAGGTGAATAGGCTGAATATCTATAGAATAGAATATCTTTATCTGTTGACTAATATCTATAGAATATTCCTCTTTGAGCATAAAAATCCATCCTGCTCTATGCCATGATCTAGGAGTAAGCTGCCTCTTCTGGTGCTAGTGCCTGCCTCCTCAGAAACAGGGACGCTGATATCCTGCAAACTTTGTTTTGTTAACTGCTGCTGGACTTCACCCGACTGACTTCACTGCCTTCCTATGAAATACTGATCAGTGCGGGGTCCCTGGATGCCCCCTCTCACGGATGTCTTCTTCCCTTGATGTAGTTGTCATCATTTCCCAGCCACAAGAGCAAACCTGAAGCTTCTTTCCTTCCTTTGTGCCTGTGAGTCATCCACGCTCTTGCAGACTCTCAAGATATTTTTCTTTTATGCTTGCTCATAGCTTCTAAGGGTGTACCCAAATTACCCAACCAGCCCTGGATACTGCTGCCAATGTTCACTACCCCGTGATAGCCCCGTTGGGGTCTATTCCCTCCCATCTGCTGCTTTTGCAGACTGTCACAGGGTCTTTCCCTTGTTGTCAGCTGCTATGTTCACATCAGTCACTAGCTGAGGCTAGCTGCAACATTTACCAATACGCAGGATGAGATGTAACGATTTAATTAAATTTCAATTTCTTTGGTAAGTTAGAAGAAGTACGTCGCAGTCGATACATGCATTAAGAGGGAGCTAAGAGGAGAGACAAAAACCAGGGACTCGTAAACATGATTTCTGGTTTATGTGAATAGTTTGGCATCTGAAATTTTAAAGTTGGATATTTACTATTGTGGTTTTGGGAGCAGTAGCACACTGTAGCGATCAATTCTCAAAGAAACAAAAGCATGAATCAGTTTTTCTAAGCCAGTCAAGAGAAGAAATGCACAATTCGGGAGACATTTCATCACTTTCATGTCTTCAGGAAAATTATGTAATGATCCTAGACAGAGGCAATGACTTTACGACTTATATGTCTCAGAATGAAAATAATCTCTTGTAATGGACTGGGCAGGTAGCAAGAAGAGGATGGTTGTAATGAAGACTGTAGTTCTCAGTTGAACAATGGCCAGTGGGGTTAATAGCGAAGAGACAATAAAAGCTGTTCAAAAGAGATTAACAATGTAGGATTGGAATCGTAATGTTCGTTGTCTTTCTAGATACTGTCATTTGATCATTTAAAAGAAAAAAATGATATTATCATAAATCACACAATGTCATCATACAATAATAACATAATTATACTCTTTATTTATAGCAACTCTACATTTGATATAGAGATAAGTAAGTTTTTGTTTTTCATATATCATTAGAAATGAAATTGCTTATTTTGGCATCAGAGTCAGATTTTCATTAACCATCATTTTGGCTGGTTTCAAAAGAAAGTGCACAATTTGTTCCTAGGTATCTTTCATAATTAAGGCCCACTCTCTGCATCCTTGAGTAGGGGATTTTTTTTGTTAACTGTCTGCTACTTGCATCAGGATGGATCAACCAGACAAACCTAATCAAAACCCAGGCGAGATGACAGAAGGTGGATAGATTTTGTGTAAGTAATATTTTCTTCCGTCTTACTTTTTTTTTTAGATAGAGATGTACATTCAGGTTGAGGATGACTTCTGTGGACAGCACTGCTTGAGTTGCCTTTTTCTGTTTTGAAAAATGGCATTGGTATGTATGCCATGAGGTTAGTTTAGCATGGTTTTATAAAATTGTATGTCTACATGTATTTGGATTAGTGCAATACCTTCTCACCACTACAATTGCTGTTGCAAAAAGTAGCAATATAAAGGGAGGAATGCAAGTAGTGGAAAAGATCCTTTATACTCAAGAGGCGCATGAGCTTTACTAATTCATTTCCAAAAGGTTTTAATTCTTAACATTGTGTACGTTAGTGTTATGTGTGTGTTTTTGTGTTTTATACTGTGCTCTACTGCGTGCCGTTAGCTGTAAACCGAATTTTCCCCTTGAGAACAAAAAGAACCATAACTGAGTTGAACTGAGCTGAAGATAGAAATAAAACATATCAAGGCAAAATATGTTTTCTTGGCAAATAACTCTTTTAAGGCCCTTATAATATCGGTAAGCAAGGATGGGGTTCACAAAATGTTGCATGTTAGATAAAACAGTGTGCCCCTGGAACAATAACAATAAACGGAGGGAAGGAAGGACACCGGACACGAGGTTCTGGTTCTGGTTTTAATCAGCACCACACTAAATAAGTAAAAAAACTACCTTTTCAGGCCACCATTTGCCAGGTAAGCTTAACATAGAAGCTCCAGTTCCCATTCGGTTCAGCGACTCATCTGCCAGTGTTTACCGAAACACAGGCAGATACAGACAGAGGTTAATTGGGCGCAGGTGTGCTTTGTTGTCCCAGTGGGTCACTTCCACCGATCTCCCTCTCCCGACCATGGCTCCATCCCATACCGGCTTGCCACAGCCTTCCTCTGGTCAAAACAAAACTGATAGAATGGTTACTTCATTTCTGATGTCTTATCGCTCGCATTCTCTTCTTCAAGCATCACAGTTTACATGACACTATCTTTTATTAATGTTCATTACAGGTTGTCAAAATCTGTTTTTACGTCCTGTAACCAATGGGACAACATATTTTGTGTACCTGAAGTGTATTTGAACCCATACAAGAAAACACAAGGAAATGTGTAGTAGGGATTCCCTGTACAACAAATAAATGCTGTCAGAAGTGTATGAAAACAACATCAAAAGCGTGATCATGAAAGTGATATTAGACTGTTGAGGAAAACAAACTGACTGGGCGAGAGCCAACCCCATGTGGCTCCACCGAGCTATAAGGCTGCAAGCACACTACATATGCTTATTTGAATAAATTATGTGGTAAAATTGCTGGTCCAGGCGATATTTGAAATCAGGATACTCTACACAACTGCCGAACACACTTTTATACAGTTCTTTTCCCCCACAAATCTCTTCGAGTTGGGTGGAACTGCCTTATTTGGAACTATATTTGGTCAAAACGCTGGTTTAGCTGAGGTAGCTACATTTGGGCCGTATCACACAAGTTTAGGACAGGTCAAAGATGTATTGCATATCGCATCTTCAGTTTTCTCAGGACCCATGGATTTTTGAAGTTGTCCTGTAACACAAAGAACCTTGGTGTTCTGCTCAACTTCATCCTTTTGATGTGGGTCAATTTAGGGAGACACTTAGACCGGCAAGGTCTCAGTCAGAAGTAGAAATCTTAACATGCCATGAGACATTGTTTAGCTAAAATGATATCTTTTCACAAATAGTACAATACTCATCAATCAAGCTGCTATAATGCTCATCAATCAAGTTGCTATAATGGGCTGGAGTGATATAATGCATTTCGTCATCTCTGATTACACAATGAAAATGCTCAGGGGAACTTAACAGATTCATCACTCAAGATTCAAAACCATTTCTCTGACTATAATCTCATCTCTTAAGAACTCCCCTCTGAATAACAGTTACTGGGAGTACCCCATAGATTCCCTATATGGAGATAATATGATAATATATAACAACTGATGGTTTTTCTATGCTGTCTCTGTGTTGTCTCATTACATTAGCCTAGACTCAGATGGGTGCTGACCCCTGATGGATTTGGAGTGGGGATGTCGGCCCTCCAGGCTGAAGTGGGACGTGAGATCTCATCACCAGATCTATATACACCAGTCTATTTGGCTCCTGGTCGACTGAGGACACTGACATACATGGCCTGCACTACATACAAACTATAGGGGCCCTGGCTGAACAAGAATACTGAACTATTTGATTGAACTATACACACAGAACTACATAGCCCACACTTTCATCTATTGGACGCCCCGCTGTCCTGGTGGGGGAGATTATCTTTTCTCCCCGGGAATATCCAATCAGTAATTAATTCTATTTGAACAATTTCCTCTGTTTTGGCGTCAGTGAAAATGATATTTCAGGATGAAAGTCAGGTAAGACATCCCCAATAGAACAGTTTGGAAGGCTGATAATGTCTGAGTCACGGTATGTGGACTAGCAGTCTTGTGATGATTTGAACCACTGCAGGTTTTAAAGCCAGGAAGAGGTTTGGGATGTGCTACTGATAATAGATAAGAACCACAACATCTAGAACACAGACAACCGGTATGAGATCCAGTCAGTATTAAATACAGCGCAGCAGACAACATCAGCTCTTCTTCTCTTGGACAGTAGCGCACCATCTGCAATGCTTAAAAGGTGGAATTTGCATTTTTACATGCAATCCTATACTGTACACACACACAGTGTTGTGACCAAAAATGTGTGACTATAAAATTGGCAGTCGTACCCCCGAGGATATTAGGCTGCTTCAAAGGTTTGGCATTATATTCAAATTTTGCTAATTAAACAAAGAGCACTGCCAAGCAAAGCTCAATGATTTCCGCACACCTGTTCAGTTTAGATGGAACATTTGGTTCATTTTGAAGAAATTTGGCTTCACAGGTATGTTTGTCGATGGCATTTTTTTTCAGTTGTGATTATAGGAGCAAAAACAAATCAGGCTCTTAAAGATAATACAGATGAATGAATTCCAGTGGACGCAGTACTTTACAGTGTGGTAGTATCTGCGTTCTAGTTTAAATGATGCGGGCGAGCAGCATGACAGCATGAGGAACAGTGCATAACTACATTGGCCTATATGTAACATGTAAAAACAGATGACCCAGAATGCATATGAACTTTGAAGAAATGCTTTTGATTTATTTCATCATTAATATTAACAGCAGCAGCCGTTCTATGTATGAGTCACGCCTCCAGGCATGCAGACTTCAAAATGTTTAACATTGGGGCAAAAGAAAGAAACGTCATTGTACGCTTAGCACAAAGCACAAGAGAAAAATGAACCAAACATGCCTGTTACTTTGCACAGCATTACAAAGTGCATACAATCGCACAGAGAAACACGTTCCTTAGGCCAGATAATACATAACAGCTTATTACCCCCAGTACAGTGTCTTTCACTTTCACCAATTTATGCTATTGGTTGTGCAGAGAAATGTTTCTAAAATGCTTCTGTCTATGTGTGCATTAAAACTTGGATCTTGAGTAAGCAAAAACTGTGCACTGCCCCATTCATTACAGCCTATACTCCCAGTTTCTGTGGGCATGGCTGGGCAATATCTGCATACACATCACCAATCGCTGTTAGCTCGCGCCTCTCCAGCCCCTCCGTCCATCCCGGTGACTCTTCCCTCGGGGGAGCTGTCTGACATGTGGTGCCTGCTCATTCTTGCCTCCTTTGCATAATCTCCCCAGCAGTGTATTGTGGTTCATACAAGAATGGCTGAAATGTAGACTCCCAATTAAATGTGGTTGAAAATGTTGTCCGTTACGTTTGACATTGGCATTCCTCTTTGCAGCCTTGCAGCCTCAACTTTTGGAGATGAGCAGAGTTCACTAGCTAAGTGGCTAATATGCTAGCCTTATCCAAGTTTTTGTGCAAGTTTTTGGGAAGTGTGGAGCCTATCTATCTATCTATCTATCTATCTATCTATCTATCTATCTCCTAACAGTTAATTCATTTATTCATTCCTATTCAGGGTCACAGCGGGTGGAATACTCACATTCACATCTATGGGCAATTTAGAAGCAAACTGCACACAGAAAGGGCCATATCCAGGAATCAAATCTCAAGACCTTCTTGCTGTAAAGCAACGGTGCCACTGAGCCACCAAGTTAAAAAAAAAGACGGAGACAGGAAAATGTTGAAGGTGCATTTTGTCACTATGGAAATAAAGGAGAGATTAGAGAGAAAAAATGGGGAGAGAGAAAGAGAGCAAGAGATCAGCAGCAGACAAATTGACAGTCAGGCAAACAATACCTGAGAAGAAATAGCAGTGGGATTGTGTGTTATGCCCGACAACTGCTAAGAAAGCACAGAAAATCAAATTGAATGTCTGATTCCTCCTTTTTGGATCAAATAGCAGGATAATCCAATGAGATGTTACAAAGGTCTTCACTGGAAAAGAGGGTTATGTCATATTTAATATAACACTTGATATGAAATTACTCATCTTATACGGTACATTGATGTTACTTGTGAACGCTAAATGAGGATGTTATTCAACATGGTGTACTGTAGATTATTTGCTCATGATTGATTTTGTTTAAATCTGTGTCAGCCTCATATCAGGCTTCATGGTGAAATAAGAAATGTTCTCAGAGCAGTTAGGTAAGGATTGAACATAGGCTGAATAATCTAGCCAAGGAAAAATAAACAGCCATAGTCCATGATGCTTTTCTGACGGCATCATATTTGTGGTTTGTGGTTTATGACACATTTTGGAAGACATGGTAAGACATGGTAATTGTGGGTAGTTGGGTGGGGGGGTCAAAACATTACTTTACTCATTACTCCTTGTGAGAAGTAATTCCTTACAGTAAACTTTTCCGTTACATTATTACAAAGAACATTACATACACAAAATAACGTGACATGTATGTATGATGTATGATGTATGTCAAACAAAGTGCATGGATTTCCCAAGAGAAAAACTCTTTGATGATCTGAGAGCTGAATATACTCAGAATCAAATCAGAATATTTGAAAGAAAGAAAGAACACTTTATTAGTCCACATTTTTATGTCACACACACACACACGCATGCAGGGAGGGTGGCTGCGGAAATTACGTCACTGCATTTTTTCCCATCCTGTTGATGCTGCCCCTCCAGGGGCAGCCAGGAGCAGTGGGCAGCCCTTTACGGCGCTGGGGGGACCAACGGCTCCAGATCTTGGGTCCTCGTCAGGGTCAGGGACGGGACAGGAGATGACATTCTTCTTGCATGTTTTTCCAATTGGGGTCCTTATTGTAGGAGAGGACCCCATGTGAGCACGGGGAGAACATGCAAACTCCACACAGAAAGGCCTGGGAGATAGCCCACCTGGGCACCCCAGAGTCAATAGCGCCCCAGGTGGGAATCGAACCCGGAACCTTCTTGCTGTGAGGCAGCAGTGTTCTTTTGAGATTCCATCTCAAAGGTATTGCTAGAGTCTTGTTGGACAGGTCTTCATAGGATGTTTAAGTCCTTTAACCCTCATATAACAGTCTCATGTGGTATATCAGAATCCATTTGGATTGGATGAAAGTCTTACAAGATGTGTTGACAATGCTGGAATCCAACCGAGTTTGCCTTTGTGTTCCTGACAGAAAATGCCAGAGTTGTTTGTAATGGTGACTCTTTAGCATAGTGAAATAAGGAATGCAATAAACTTCCTATATATAGCTTTATCTATATTTCCCAAGTGAGATGGTGCTAAATTACATCGCATAAATGTGTCCAGCCTAGTTCAGCCATGGCTGAATTTAATGCAGAAGGTAATCAATCACACTCAAAGTTCATAGCATTGTTTTGGCAGCAACATTTCAGCAGTAAGAGAGGTACTAAGAGAATTGATGAGTGTAATGACAAAATGTGTTACTGCTGGAGTAAGGGAAGTCATGGCTAGTAATGGCTCCACTCCGGCACAGAGATGCATTTTGACACACACGGGTGCAGTATACAACCGCCGAAAACCCCCCACCTTCTGATAGAGTGTAATAAAGTGTACTGAAGTGTACTGAAGTTTCTATTGGCTTCTGTTGAAATTCACAGACAATTTACAGAAGAGGTGCAGAATAGTCTACACACATATCAGGAAAGGAGAATTGTATCATGGTTTTACTGTATTTATCATGCTTTCCTAGTTCATTTTAGACCAATAAACCATAAATCTCCCTTACAATGTTACAGCATGGCTTGCTATCTATTGCCTATAAAATAAGACTGTTGTCTACAACAGCAGTTCTTTTTGTCATGTATTTAGCTATTTCCCTGATGTAAAAATTTGCTACGGAAAAGGCACATGCTGGCAGACTGAATAGCCTATTTGTCATCTTTGCAGGGAACCTGACAAGTCTATGCCCCACTTAAAGAGACCCTAAATGCATTTTGCATATCCACATCTCTCTTTCTGCACTGACCGCTGCTACCAATGAGTCATGGGACAGGAGTGTTCATCTTTTCATTACAACGAGTAACTTCTAGACAAAGTGATCCTTTTCTTCAAATCTAGTGCTTTCAGATGCACTTCAATAGCATCACCACACAGCAAATCAACATTCTGTGCATGATATGAACAAACCATGAGAACACCCAGGATAGCCTAATGACATAATGGAGACTGTTTAGCAATGTAGGCTATAGATAGGAGAACACTATACATGTTAAATTACAAGTTAACATTTGTCAAAGCCTCAAGACAGGAAATGCAGTTGATGATCATCCTCACAAACTCCAATATGTTATTTTAGATGTTCAGAGTTCTGACAACTGCTACAGTTCTGCAGATATGCCTACTGCACATCAAACAACATTTATCCTCATCAGTGTGCAAATTGCTTAAGATTCAACCCAAGAGTCTGATAAATGAATTCTTATCGAATTTTGACGAGAATGAATTGAAGAGAATGACTAAAATATAAAAATATTGCACCTCTCTCCCTCCCTGAATGTATTGTATGTATAAAAATGTCTCTCCTCGGTACCTAAATGCATGCATTTTGGACTTGCAGTGAGATAACAGGATTTGGTCTCTTCAGATGGCTGCACAGACGATATTAGAGTTACAGTTTGACTCTAATATCTTCTGTGCAGCCATGTGAATATATTAGAGTTACAGTTGGACTCCATGTCTCTGTCTCTGTAATGCTCAGCAGGACTTTTGACCTGGGCAGACATAATCTATTCATAACCATTATAAAGTATGCTAAAGTATATTCTGCTACTTTGGGCCTTTAACTCCACCCCAACTTTTACAACGTACAATGTTGCATATAGCCTACGTGAGGAAATGTCTGTGTGTGTGTGTCATAAGATTAGTACAATACCTCTGCATGGATGGGAGATATGAGAGAAACCTATACATAGTCTTAGTCTTGTCAGTTTCATGACACTAAATTGATGCTCCATTCAAACTCGATCACTGCAGTCTGAATATTGAGGTGGAGTGTTTATAGCAGTTTACAGCAGAGCAATCCACAATCTGGAGCTGTGTCTTGACTTGTCAACTGGGACAGGAGAAGAGGGCAATGTAGCAGTCAAGGCAAGTTCCTTTGATACTGCACTCTCCAAAAACTTGAGATGAAAGGTAATGTTGAAAATAGGTCTGTATTTATTAAGATCTGATCAAAGGAGGGTTTGAGGAGAGAGTGAACACTTGAAACACTTCAACCAGTGGAAAGAGCCAAGCTAGGGCCTATAGCTTCCATATATCATCTCTGTCAAGTGGAAACCTCTTATCTCCAAAATGTCAACCTTTTGGGAGCTAAGAAAAGCAGCCTTGTTTTTAGCTTGACAATGCATGTTTAAACTGTCTAGACTACGGGATCAATCTTCTCAACAAAAAAAGGTAAGAACTTCTCACAGCAGAGTTCACAAGGCAATCAATGTTACTAAATAAGTTGTTAGAGTAGTTCTGATTAGCGGTAATATATTAGGAAAATCAAACCCATCTCGGAACAGCAGGACGGACACAGGAGACGGGCGTCTGGTGCAGTCTGTTTAATAAAGTAATAAAGTGTGCACCACTGGTACCATGTTCCCCTTTTCAGAGATGAGACCAGCAATTTATAAATGGTTAAACAGCATTTTCAGGCTAGCAGTCATCTAGTTAGCTGTAGTGGCGAGACTCCAGCTCGGGCTCATGCCCACATCTATTGAAACATAGAGATAAGGTTTAATTGGCTTTCGTTGCCTTCCAGCCAACATTCACTCTCCACCCCACTTGTCACAGACAGCAGTCGATGTATGGAACAGCTGGAGGTTATTAATGTAAAATTGTAAACATAGAGTTCCCGTTCCAAGCCATGGTAAAATACTGGATAAACACCACTTGTATCCCTTGACAGCTAATTTAAAAATTCATGCATTAACCACAAATCACCTCAGACTGCTATTGCTATGTTTTTTACCTGAAAGATGGCTAAAGATAACATTTAATTATTATTATATTATATTATATATATTTACATGGTTGATATTTAATAAAAATAGAAGATTAATTCAACGTTTGTGTTCTCTCTACTGCTTCAGGTCATGCCTGGCAACGCCTCTTAGCTGGTCTAAAATCATGTAGGGCATGGCCTCTTGTGGCTTATTACGATAAAAATTAAAGTTAATGTTTCATCATCTGTATTTATCTCCACTTTAGATCAGCTCAGAAGATCCCCAACTTGTGAGGTCACTTTGTCATCAGTATTCCCTCCTGCGCCTGCCCTCTGACAACCTCTGTCCTACAAATTACACCCTGTGATGCTTCAAAGAGCACCGTGACAAGCCTCCCACTGACTCGGACCAACTGCCAGTATTCCTAGCCTTGGATTGACACTTTAAATGAAATAACCATTGAAAAGGGGGAGAAGAGACCATATTTGTCGGCACAGAGTCATCTGTACCCGCTGAGTGTTAGACAACAAAGAACCGCAGGGGGGCTTCTTGCATGTCAATGGGAGTTTTGTGGAATGGGGATTTCGATGCTCAGCTCATAAATGTCACGTCTATGATTTCTTTAAAAAATGGTTTCTGGTTTTGTGTTTTCGATACTCTCATAGGCTCTCCACTGGTGGAGGAGCAGCTAGTGCTTATGTTTCACTGCAGGGAGGGCTTTGGTGGACAGATGTACAGTAGATGGGTTAAAGCTGTAGTACACTATTTATGGGCCCTCCACTAATGTTGCATCTAACTGAAATTTAAAAAAAAAAATAAAGACTAAAGAATCATAGTATGTCCACTGACTGCAATCAAAACATAGGAAGTGATTGACCTCAAGACATCAGACAACACAAGACACAGTAGAACAGGTTGAGGTTGTAGCTATATTTGTGTTGTATATTTGTATATTTGTGTGTTTTGTCTGACATAATCTGTATTAAGTGATAATAATAATAATAATAATAATAATAATATGTAAAAATGTAAATTTTTAACACATTCTTGACCTTGACCATTTTCATGTGATAAAAAGTTGCATCTAAGCACTATTTCACTATGTACTGTATGCATTTTACCTCTTTCCCTCATCACTACGTGGGAAATGTATCAGCATGATATTTACACCGCACACTGTGATGAACAAATTCAATCTGCAGCCAACTGATTGAGCAATTTGCACAGCAATTGAACACAATAGGCCATCAACGTGCAGGAATCCTAATGTAAATGACAGACACAGGGGTGACCCGGAGTTACGGGAAAAAGAGACTTGGAATGCGATGTAGTATTTTACCCTTGATCCTCATGGAGGGTTTGCAAGCATTATTAAAAGGGCATTTCACTGATAATTCACCTCACCACAGTTTTGTTTTCACCTTGAGCTTTTCTTTTTAGTCTCTAGTTCATTACATACTGCTTTTGATATTGATTTGAATTCCTGTAAAACACTATTCACTTATTCAGTACAAAAAACTTAACTTTAACTAGATGTCGAGTCATGCTTATTTTTCATCATCATCTTTATTGAGCTTTATGGATATATTTTGCTTCTTCACACATGTTGCTGTCACATAGTAGCAGTCCAAAGCTAAAACAATAGTGTGAATAGAGTGAAAAATAATGTCTTAAATCCAATAAATCCCAATGCAGCCAAAGCCAGTAAGTGGGGCTATTGTGCTTCATCAGGGCATCCTGCGGTTACAAATTGGCCCTTTAATACAAGGGCTCAGTGTCACTCAGTGGAAAGTTTCACATGAAACTTTCCAGTTCTGCAAAAATTAAATCCATAACTGAGACACATATCTCATATCATTGATTTGCATCTTGTGCTTGTGCCACGGCGGAGTGCATATTGCTCATGCACTTATATTAGAGTGATCTTAAGAGCAAACAGACATTTGAATCTGTGTCCTGAGTCTGAAGAAAGTCAGGCACAAAGCACAAATAGCTTTCTTACTTACAGTGCAGAGTCCACAGGGAGAGTACGGGTTTTGATATGAATACTGAGAGGAAAAACAAGAAACAAGACATCCAGGACTCAAACATTGGGAGTTAAAATGGGTTATTGGGCGTACAAGGCCTCCTTCGCATATCCTCTGAAGGGATGAATAATGTAAAATAGGCTGACTGCATTGAATACTAAGTTGTCAAAAGCAACTCCTCACAGATTTTGGGTTACTGTGATCTGTTTGGTAAGACGCACTTACTGCTCATTAATAGTTCAAGGCAAAGCACCTGTTTATGAACCTGCATTAAGATGTTTTCTTTATTCCTTGAATTGGGCCTAATTTTTGATGGACAAGAAATGAAAAAGAAATTTTTGCATGAGTCTTGACCTACATAGACAGGAGGGAATAACTAAACTAGGTTATGCTTTGATGCAGAGGATTACTGGGTTTGCTGCCTGTTGTTGTATAATTTACTGTTTTTGAATATCTAGTGAAATGACCAATGACAGCATCAAGAGCATAAAGTGGCACTATTGCCAGACATGTGTATGTATGGGTAGAACAGGAAGCAGGTTTGCAGATGTATAGTTCATGATACAAATTAAACAGAAAGACACAGCAAGAGAGACAGGACGGAGATGGAGAAAGAGGTGAGAGGTGGAGTCGTAGTGAGAGAGCGGTTGTGAGACTCTACAATTTGTTCAAACTATTGGAAAATGGGCTGCCACTCATGAACCCCACGATGGAAGACATGACACACCACACAAGACACAAACCTCTTTGTCTGAGGCTATCTCGGGACAATATGGCTTAACCATCAAGAGCGATGCTTAAGACATTCCACAGAGAAATTGAAAGGACAATAGAAAGGATGAAACGGCACATTCAATTTTCCACCGACCATCCAATGTCTCTGGTAAAAGGGGTTAGGGCACTGGGCTATAATTGTTGCAAAATCAACTAGACAGTAATTTTGACACGAGGCCCTGTCACCATGACAGGGTCACCTTTTAGTCCAGGGTGGGTGAGAATAATCAAGTGTTGGGGCCTGCTCCCTTACCCCATCATCATTCTCTACCAAATTAAAAGGCCAGAGCCTACGTCCTCCTTTCAGCGTCTCGGCCCTTCCTGCCATAGCTTAACACGTCAGACGCTGAAGGTTATTGTTATTGTGTGACATTTAATCCAAGCCATTAATTATCATAATTTCCTGACCAGTCCTTTTAACCTCTTCTCACCTTTAATTGGTGAGTTTTTTTTATGTCTGTGTTTTATGTTGCACTTAGTGTATTTCTCATACTTGTTAAAGCTGCTGGATATTGTATTTGACAGGACAGCATGTAACTAACAGGCACAATGCACCCAAATAAGATAAATTCCCCTGAACATACTCAGGAGTTTGGTTTTAGTTCTAACACAGACTTACTTGCTTATGACTATTTATTGATGTCACTGATAACATTATTCCCAAATAGTGATTGTGGTACAAAAACAACAACACACGGGTGTATAAACGAACCAATGTGCAACAAGTTTGCCACATGAGGGGCAGATGTGCTCAGTGACATAGATAGGGGCCCTGCAGCACCTTGGGGTCTGAGATCTGTCCTCCTGTCTTCTCTCGGTAATGGTGTCTTGGAGATGTGTTGCACCTTCTTGGCAGGTGGATTGCCAGGTGTGACGGTTGGCAGCCAGACTGTCAAGTGCTGAGGGTGAGATGCCACATCTCTTAAGCAGAGTGAGTGCTCCTTGAAGTATTTACACCGGCTACCGGCAGATCTCGGAGCTTCCTTCACTCAGCCATACAAGATTTACTAGGGAACACAGATTACATGTCCCAGCACCCGTCGATTTCTTTGAGCCAGTAAAACTTTAGTCATAGATCTCAGAGAGGGGCACTCAGTAGTCCTGGCTGTAGGCAGCAGAGAGAATCCTGATGTAACTTCTGTCTGGTGTCCAAGTCTGACCCATATCCATGCTACAGGATAATTTGGGTCTTGTATTTCATCTGGAGGTCAACGGTGCTGCAGGCAACATCAACCAAAACAAATGAACATAAGAAAAAAATGGTAAAGATGAATAGAATTATTCATTATTTCTCTGAAATTATTAGTTCTTTCACTCCCTAAGCACATATTGTACACCTTAGTGTGTGCATGCCAATAGCAGATTATAATGGAAACAAGTTATTTTGCTCTGTATGCCTAACGTCAGTGGAGGACTATAGTGGTCACAGGCCCCTGGGCTAAATGTTTTTACCTGAATTTCTCCCAGAAAAATGGATAAATAAATGTCTACTGCCACATTTAGTACCGATGGCATGAGTGCATGTAACAAACATGAATACGTCATGTGTTACATCTCAGCAAGCCAACACCAACAACAGTGATTAAGGGCCAATGGGCCTAATGACCCCAATCAGCCAACAGCATAGCATATGTCCATTCTCTATCCTTTGCAAATGCACAAAGACAACAAAGAAATTTGCGACCTGTCGTGAGTCAGGTGAATTACAGTGTGATTACAGCCCTGGGATTGTCATTTGAATAGCCTTTATTCTCCTCTGATGGAAAGGTTGAGCATCTTTTTGCCCATTCACCAAGATTTGAAAGACCAAAAAGGCCATTTACTGGATATTAAAAAACAACAAAAACAAAACTTTTAGTAGTTATTTGAGGTTGGTGAAACAATTGCTCATGGAGGAGCAAGTAGAATATAGCAAATTAAAGCTTACATGTACAGCATGCACAGTAAGAGAGCACTCCTGTCAAGTTGCACTCAGTGGAACAGAGCACGCAATGTGAGAGGGATTTAGGAAGGGTTAAGATAAGATATAGGCAGGGAAACTTCAGTCAATCACAGGGCTAACACACAGACAAACACACTCAATTTTGAGTCTCCAATCACTTGCATGTCTTTGGAATGAATAAACCGCTGAAAAGATAGATTATCCTGCTGTGGGGAGTTGTGGTCTGAATAAGAGTTATCTTCACTGCTGTGGAGTGCAGCATACTTGCTAGGATGTTAGGGCGGTTAGGTTTTGCACCATTGGCTGCAATTATAAACAAATCAATGGGAATTCTGACAGCGATATGAATTTATCATTGGTTCAGTTTGGCTTGAAGAGCATGGAGTGTCAAGCTACAAATGTAGCCAATGTGTCAGTAGAATGTAAACAAGGTGGACTGATCATTTTTTGATATGGTCTGAGAGTAGGCACTCCTTGGAATGACTCAGCCAATCACACAACGTGCAGGTGAGCAGTAATCCAGAAATAAATATATAAATAACAGTAAACACAAAGCCAGAAATAAATATACAAATAGAAGTGAGCATAAATGAATGAATAAATTAGAAAGACAATGCATTAACAAAAAAAGTTGTAGTCATAGTCACATAGTCATTTATTTCCCCCTTTATTTCTATAATTCTCCTTACTATGATAATGAGGCTGTGTCCATCAAAAAACATGGGTGGTATTTTACACAGTATTGGTTGGTCGTTATCATGGTGCATTTCTTTGCCTTTCTTCGCTGACAACAACTTTGTCGCAACAAAATGTTCTGCCGATTGTTGAACTTCACCATTAGGTGATAAGTTGGCCACTGCCATGAAGACTGTTCGGGCCAGTTAGTGTGAAGATTAACATTGCGATAGCCAGAGTGTTAAGAGATTGGGCCGCCACAGCAGAAAATGGTGCTTCCCCTGATTACCTGCTTATCCGTGAAACAATAATCAATAATGTGAGTCTGCTGCTAGCCTTTACCAACACAGAGTCGACCCCTTAGTTCTTGTAAAGTTGGGAGAGGTTTCTACACAACTGCACCTCATCTGCACAGTTATTTGGAGTCAGTGAACTAGTTTGATTGCTATGTCTGAGTGTCGGACATCATGCCCACTGAAACACCTTATTAGCATATTATGGAGCAAGAAATGCATAAATAAATACTGAAATAAATGAATAAGGAAATGTATTATTTATTTGTTCTTTACACAACGTTTTACACATTTATTTATTTAATTATGTTTTCATTTATTTATTGATAAGTTTCTATGCATGTAGTTTATACATGTATTTGTATTTATTAATTTATTTCTAATGGTAGCTGATTTTGTCCTCTATAAGTAGATGACCTGTAGTCTACCATACAGTAGCGAGGGCCAGTGCAAAGGAGAGAGAGAGAGGAGATAGGCAAAAGAGATTGCCTTGGTGGCTGGCTAGAGCAATGTAGGCTGGTGTAAAATGACAATAATGTTTGTTGTTAATGACTATTTGTGTTATTTGTTATCTTTTTTCACTTCTTTCCACAGCTATCATGGACAAAATGGACAAAAAGCAAGGGACCTTGTCTGTGTGTGCAGGTGTTTGAGTAAGGGTGAGACAAAAGAAGGAAGACCTCTGTGTTGATAATCCTTACAGAACTATTTTTTTCACCAGGGCCATACCCCCTCAACCTACTGAGAATGAATTGAGCAAAGACAAAGAGAAAAAAAAACAACTTTAACTTTATAACTTTCTTTTTGAACTTTTTTGAACAACTGTATGTATACCAAATAGGGGTATAATTATGTGTATATGGGTATAATATTTTACTTGGCAACCATTTGAATGAGCATATGCCCTAATCCAACATTCCAACAATCCCACATGTAGTTGCTGATTGCAGAACAAGAGGAAAATAAGCTGTGCATTATGGTGGATTTAAAACTCTTTATATCGCACAACATTGCACAATATGCACTTATTTCATCTAGTTACACCTGGAGGCAGCGTTTGGTTCCCTTTCAGTCCCTGCCAAAGCATAACAAGTCTTAATTGGACATTGAGCCACTATGAACCACTAGTACAGCTTCAATCCACTTTGGCATAGAACTTACAAGTGCATGGACCCTTTGAAGGATGTGACACCATTTGTTCAAAAGAAATTGCATCATTTAGTGTACTGATGATGGTAGTGGAAAATGCTGTCCCAGACGCCACTCCAGAACCTCCCATAAGTGCTCAACTGGGATGAGATCTGGTGCCTGAGAGGCCATGGTATGTGGTTTACATCATTTTCATGCTCATCGAACCAGCCAGAGACCACTTGTGTGCTGCGGATGGGGCATTGTCATCCTCAAAGATTCCACTCCTATTTGGATAGAAATGATCCGCTACAGGATAAATGATAATTCAGAATGGCTTTTTATTTACTGTCATTTACCTTAGCCTCTACGGGGTGCAGTGGACCTAACCATGCCAGGAGAATGCACTTCACATCATAACAGGGCCACCAGAACACAAGCAACAAGCAACAGAAACAAGCAATCAGGCTTTTTTTTTTATTTTTACACAAAAGTGCATTTACGTACTGCAACCCAACCACAATAATGAGCAAGTGGATATGCCCACCTTTTTTAGATGACCATATGCATGATGGGATGTGAGAGGTGAGAGCAGACTTCAGTTGCTGAAACATCACCTCTGCTTACATTTCACCTTCTCAGACTGGCCTTTCTTGGTCAGATTGGCGAGGGGGGTGAGTCTTGCCTGGGTCTTTATCTGGGAGTAGTCCCTGTCCAACCCAATAAACTAGGTACTACGGTGTGAGTCATGCCCAGCACAGCTCCTCGAGGAGCCGAGGAGGTCCAGTGTGTCAGTGAGGGACAGGGGGCAGGTATGGGGGCCAAGCCGTGGTGAGGGTGCGAGGAAGTAAATGGGCATGTGGCGCAGTTGTTCTGTAGCCTTAGGTCTCTCCTAGGAATTCATCTGTGGGGAGACAGAGCAATAATGTGAGCTGGAGCAGTGTGGGCTTCACTCTTAGTCACCTTGGTCTGCTTTCCCCACGCCTTTTGTAAGCCTCCAGGATGATTGCCGATGGGCACATAGGTGTGAGTCATTATGTGACTCTAGCCCACTCACCCTAGCAGCCTACTTTGGCAGTTGCTGGTCTTAGTGCTGAACTTTCACTGGCAGAGCTGGCAGCTGTTGTTATTCGGGGTGCTGAACCCCTGCTGGGGCAGAGCCCTGTGGAGTGGCGTGGGTCCTATGTCTTTAGGGTGAGGAGCTTTGTTCTTGTCGTCACAAGTGAGAGTTGTATTCTCAAAATATTGGCTATCTCATTTCAGAATTAAACTCTCAATCTGTTGTCCTGTACTAACCTAGCAACCAGAGCACTAGCACTAGCGTAAAGTTGTGTTAATGTATTTCTATTGTAAGAAGATGACCATGCCCCTCAACCACAGTTAATAGTATTAACTTCATACCCTTATTATCTGCTTAGTATGAGGGCAAAAAGAGTGTTGCACAGTATCAATACCTTACAGTCAATTACATCAGTGGAGTAGAGTATCGATAAAAGTATCGATAATGGTAGCAATAAAATTGTTACAATACTGAACACTACTCATAACTGTGTCAACAACAAACTAGCAACAACCCAAATCAGCCATGTCCCCTACGGAACATGCATGTTGTTGGTGTAAAACATGTGTCCATCATGCTCAGTGTAGCGCCAGCATTTGTCCTCAGTCTAGACTGTGAAATGACCAAAAGAGCACTGCATGAGTATTTTAGGCTGCACTTGGGCTCATGAGGGGTTAAAAGCTCAGAGATATAGCCATTCTAGCCATTCTAAGAGAACGAGACACTTAGACTGACAGAGACACAATTACATTGTGATTGTAGCAATACCCCGAAACACTAATTTGATTGTCCTTGCTGCCCCAGTTGACACACTGTTCATACTGATATATTGCACATAATAACAGTCACATATTCCACATAGTGACATATTGACATAACGACACATTGCTCACAAACACATAAGGAAAGATGTCATGTTGACTTATCAGCCAGCATGCAGCCCAACAAGGGAGGGATGGGTTCTTTAACATCCTCCTAGTTGGATAAAGCTTTCCCATATTGAGGCATTATATAGTCTGATGATGGTGGGGACAAGGGAATGCCTCCTTGGTATACCATAGTGGTCTGATCATATAACATATAAACTCCATTAAGCTTGCAACATCCACATGCATAGTCATGTTTTTGATGATTCTTAAAAGTTAATACATTATTGTTGCATATTATTACATTATCAGGTAAAACATACGTTATAACCTTATTATTTAATAATTGCATGTTAATGTAATAATGCATTACATTATAAGGAAAAAGTTACAATATCAATATCAGTCTATGTTATTACATTATCTGGGAAAGTATTTTATTAACAGGTTTTATTGTGTTTTTGACTGATGTAGGGTGATATTTTATTACATTTTGAAAGGTTATTACAATATCAGTTGCTACATACCTCTCACTGGCCTGCAAAAACCCTACTTTTCTCAAATACTGCTTAGCGCAGAGGAGATAAATGGGATATTGAACCAGGCCCTGGATAAAATCCATCCAAGGTCATTTTGTGTGCCAGAGACAAAGTGAGGACCTCTGCTTTTCCCTAAGCTGAAAGGACTCCAAGCCACCATCGAGGGACACAGCTTGTAGCAACAATAATTGCTTAGGGTCTTCCCAAGACCCCTACACTACTTCATACAATACATTCACGATGGAACCCCAGCCGAGACACTAAATTAGTACCTGTCTCTCACAGACAGACTCTCCATTCTAGCACATCAAGTCAGTAACCACAGTTTTGTCACTTTTTTGTTTATTAATGCCACATCAATTCAACTAGGTGCATAGCAACTGAGGTATCACTGGATTACCTTTGGAGTCTGAATAATGTGAGGATTTATCATTTTAATCTTTGAATCGTCACTGAAATCAAGTTAGATGTGTTGCTTTATTTTTATAAAATAATTTATTTCTAAATTGATTTTGGGATTAAGTGGAGGACTAGGCTATCACCTAAACCAGAATTTGCCCCAGAGGATTAATAAAATAGCCTATCTATCTATATCAATTTCATTTGAGAGAAACATTGTTGACATCATCCATGCAGACAGCCAAATACTAGATAGATATGCAGATCAATAGCCCCAAAAAAATGTATATATGTATTTGTATTTGTCCCCTAGTCCTACGATGACGCTGACTGAGCTGCTTTTATGCACTCTGTTTGAGACTCTATATTAAACTATAATTAACAATATAGCTTAATATAGCTAAAAATTAAGCTATTACTAGGCTGGGGCATGTGTATCAGAATGCACTGACAATTGAATTATTATGATATGCATATTGTGTATTCATATCCACAACTAATTTGAAAAAAAAAATATTGGCCTTTTTTTCTGTAAAGGTTTGCCTGCCATAATCCACGTCCTTTTGAGAACAGATATCATGCACCCAGAAAAGGTTAAAGGATGATTCCAGTTATTTTTGACCTGGGATTAATTTTCCCCATAATTTGCCACCATGTTGATCAATGCTAATCAAAATCTAGTCCCAGGTTGAAAATAACCAGAATTATATTTTAAAATAGTATAATAGAAATGTTGTCACAGGCTCTACACATCCTAAATGTTTTTATAAGCTCCAAGAATCCTATTTATCACAAATGTATTCTAAATTAATCAACAGTTGCTTCAGTAATGCCTTATTCCTTAGACTACATACAGATTGCATAAATAATATTGAGAAATAACGTAACAGAAAAGATGCAAATCTTAAAATAAGTGCCATTTGAATTCCTCTGTCCCGCTATTTGGCTGTAGCTTGTTTTTTTGTTCTTGATCCTTCTGGTACAAAACGTTGTTTGTATGGTGGAGATGGTAGAATAACTGCACTCTCTGCTTTCTTTTTCCTTGGCCATACATTTTTCATTGTCCATAAGGGTGTCAATACTGGGAGCTGGAGCCGGAAAAGTGTTTATAGGCCAACTTTATACCATCGCAGTGTGATAGGGCCTGCTGGAGACTGAGCCAGGTTGCACTGCATTCCAGATAAAGTATTGTAATTGTGATGGCTCTATAGAAGAATCACATTCAGTTTTATGTAGGATTTATTGGATTTATTTTCACGTCAAAATCAATTATATTAATATACTATATTATACACATTATGTGATATTTTATGACATGGATCCATCCAGTTTAAGCTAACACACAGAGCAATTAGGTCTAATCTACATATGAACCATGTCTGATAGTCCTGTGACAGCAAACCAATTTAAAGCAATATTTGTATAAATTCAATTTCCACTGAGATGTGCCAGTTGCAAATTGCTCAGTGCCCATCACAGGAAAGGCAGAGAACAACAGTCTCTGGAACTTGGGTCTGGCACTATGCCAGGTGACTCTGGGAGCTGAGACAGTCTGATTGGATCTGTAAGAGAGGAGAAAAAATATCTAGAACTACATGGTCAACAGCATTATTTTTATCCTGACACAAACAAGTAAACATGTCAGTCCCCACAAATGATACAGGCACCCCTGGGCCAATCAGTAACAAGGTGCATCATTCAGTTTTATCAAAATTGGTGCAGTAGTTATGACCTTTCAAATTTCAAAATTCCTTTAATTATTGCATTCCCATTAGGCCAATCAGTGTAATTTTTAAATGCCAGAACACAGTGCCAAAATGCATCATCCCTCCATGTTTTGTCAAAATCTGTCCAGTGGTGTAGCAGTTATGGCCTTTTAGTTTGAAACTTTCCCATCTCTAAATCTCCATCAAGCCAATCAGTGTAATTTTGTAAATGCCAGAATACGGTGCTATATGTCATCACATGGATCAAGACACTATTCAACTCCAACAACAGCTTCTGTAACTAATGGTCACACTTCACAACCCTTCCAGTTATTAAGGCATGTGGCAAGGATGTCTATTGTCTCCACTGCTCTCTTCAGTGAACCACTCAGGTTCCATCCATCAAAATAATAACATTAATGGATTCAAGATGACTGTGAATTAACATAAAATTAGTGTATATGTCGATGACGTACTTTTATACCTGGAAAACCAACAAATCTCACTACATACAGTCTGTACCCTTATATGTGGTGTGGATATTTGGTGACATCTCTAGCTATTCTATCAACTACTCATAGTTGCACTACAACCTGTCTTGGAGGGTTGGAAACACCTAATTTTGTCCTCCTTTCTTTCCACCCAACTGCAGTATATACGTAACTGGACAAATGAAACAACACACCCCACATGGCTTGATACAGAACAATCCTAGAAATCAAATTTCTCTTTAAAAGACCTACCATTTATTGACAAAACAATAAAAGCTCATCCATACTTCCAAAACCAAGCAATGAGCAGAACTCTCACAGCCTGGTGGCAGGCTGGGCTGTGAGAGTTGGATCATCTTTCTCACCTTCATCCCTAACTCCACTCTGGCAGAATCCTATATTTAAAATGAAAAACAAATCACCCTCACTCCTTATCCGGAAACAACATGAAATTATACATTCAGCAAATCTCTTTAAGGGTGGCAATTTCATGACCTTTGATCAGTTACAATAACAACTTTAACCTACTAAATAACTGCAAATTCCAATTTTTTCAACGAAAGCCCTCTCCAGATGGCATTAGTGTTACCAGGGGAAGTTGGTAATTTGATTTTGCCCAGGCACATCTGTAATTTCAGTCAGTCACCCGTATGGTAAAATAATTTGCTGGGGGACCGAGGTAAGCCAGAGACACACAAACGTACAAATGTGCCAAACGACGTCACCCACAGTACAGCAACACTGGCCAAACACTCCAAGTGGCTCCATGTCATTGTAATGCCAGATGCACACATTTCCACTATTCTTTCTAGGTACCAAACAGTTTTAGTGCACTATCTCTTCCTTCTGTTTCTGCTCATATTCTATTATTTTTCCCCCTCCTGAATCCTATTACTTTTGGTGCTGCAACAACCTTATTTCCCCACAGGTATCATCAAGTTTCATCTTATCTAATCTGAAGAGTGATGCTGCTCTACCCCATCACTGGTTATATGGCTCCTGCATCACTCATCCACGTTTTTGTCCAAATCAGACCAGCGGTGTCTGAAATGTCACCTGAGATATCATGTTTGACAATTTGACCGACAGAGAGACACAACCTGATCCATAGCCCTCCCCCCTCCTCTGCCCCATTTCACTGCATGGAGGACAAAAATACTGCACTTAGAAGCATCTATCCAGACAGTGTGCAAGATTTAGTCCTGCCAATTGCAGCATGAATCAGTTGAATAAGTATTTCCTGACTCAGGGTAATTTGCACATTTTTATCAGCTCCTTCTCATCCCCACTACCCCTCTTGCTAGGAGGATATTTTGAGAGGAAATATAGATTGGAAATTGGTCTGTCTCAGGTCTTCAGAGCTATGGTTGGAAAGAGCTAGTAGTTGTTTGAAAACTGCTACTTGAAATAAATTGTGATGGCAGAAGAAGGCAACAACAAAGACGTTGTGGCCTAGGAAAGGGAGTAATTCATATTTCTTACTCTTATGTATTTTGTAGGAATTGGATCGCAGGTGGAGAATTTGGATACCACGACCAGCTTGGAGAACTTCTGCAATAGAATGGGAGTAAAATGAGACTGACTTTCAGATCTGAGGGGGTCGCACTGCAATCTGATGTTAGATATGAGGGGAAATGACAAGTTACAACACGATCATTTCATGAAAGAAAAATGCTACCGAATAATGCTACCAAATCAAAAGATCTACTTTATATGATATATTTACTAATATTTCAGAAATAAATTTCATTTCATTTAACCCAGCATGTATAATATAGGTATCATGACAAATAGTATCATAGCATGAGATATAGAGCTTTGAGATACATGAGTTAGTTATTGAGTTATTGGATGCAAACAGCACAGCGCAAACAACCAAACGCGATTGTACTAATGGTGGCTAAAGTTTACCGAGCCGGACACGTTCGACAGACTTATAAAGCTGTCCTGACTCCAGCTTTAGTTTTCTTACTTCTTCCACACGCAACAAGCCCGTAGCTAGCCCCGCTAGCGCGTTAGCTAACGAGCAGTCGAATATACTAACTAGACTAACTTGCAAATAAAATCAAAACATGGTGACACTTACAGATTCCAAGTTTGCAGATGGGTCACGTACAGTATGAATCCCTCCATCTTTAAACTTCAATTTAGATGCTAATCCTGCTGTGAACGGGCCCTCGTTGCTGAAACAGTCCAACATGAAGCGATTACCACACACAGAAAAATGAGCTAACTGTCGCCGGGACGTTGCCATTACAAATAAAATTAATCCACTCTGTCTTGGCATTTTCGGGTGTTGGGAGAGATCAGTGCAGGAATCTATGTTGCTGCCTGCATCCTACAACAGAACAACTGGAGTGTCGGGATCTGGCCGTAGACATGTTGTCGTTGTAGCTTCATTGTTCGCAAAGTAATGGTGCATTCCATTGTACTCGGAAAAAACGATCACACTGTGGCGACTCCAAGTGAACCGTGCCTGGAGCACACCTCTTCAAGTGGGCCCAGAGCGATCACGCTAGTCAAACGAACCAGACTTTGGGGGTCAACCGTGCCCGGGCACGGTACGGATGGCCTAGTGTGAGTGCGCCCTCAGTCAGGGTAAAGTCAGGTAAATGGGAGTGATTGTTCACCTGGGGGTGCGCATGCTCTGAGAGGGGTTGGGTTATGCTAACAGTGGCCTGTAATGACATCTAAACAGGGGACTTTTCAAAATGGACTTTTTTGGACCGTTTTTTGAAAAAGGAAACTACAGAAATAAGGGGGGACTTCCAGATTTCACATTTTTCGGCTACTAAGGTCAATGGTAACGTGGAACGTGTATAAGGGCCAGGAATAAGACGTTTTCCATAATAGGTCCCCTTTAATGAAGACAAAACAAAAATTAAATAAAAATTGAACTTCCTAAACAAAAACTGACAACATTTCGTGCCATTTTTGCCAACAAATGGTGACAAAACGATAAGCTCAGAGACGGGCGAAATGGACAATTTAGGTAGGCTAAGTAATTTACTGTCCCCTACGAAACAAGCGCTCCCAGGATTCTGTGGTGAAAAAAACCCAAACACATTTTGCGGGATAAGTATCTTCACAAGCTATTCTTTGACAGTTTGCCAGCACTTAGGGGGTAATAGACAAATAGTCTATTTAAAGATAGTGTTGCTGCTAACAGGTCCCACTTTAGTCTTTACATAAACTAATATTTACAATACACAAGTTGGTTCAGTGCCATGTGAAGTGGCAACACGTTACAATGACGGGGCCCCCAAACCAAATCCTGCTTAGGGCCCCCAAAAGTCTGGGGCCGGCCCTGGCTACAATATAAATGTCAGTTAGGTCTTACAATTTAATTTAAAGCCTAGATAGCAAAAAGTAGCAGCCTTGAATCTTTGACGATCTTGGACCTGTTAACGCTTCCACCTGAATCTGAGTTTACATCGTAATGTAATGCCATGTATCCTAGACAGACATGTGATCGTCTGTCTGCATGTAGACATGTCCTTGTGTTAGTCACGGGACGATGGAAAATGTTCACTTCAGACATGGGGATGTTCTCTGTACGGTCTGTAGTTCCAGATCAGAGTTGGACGTGAGAGGAAGTTTCCTCCTCACACTTCCAGTGAGGAAGAGGACTTCTACCAAAATGTATGACATCACAGTTTTACATTAGTCATTTAGCAGACGCTTTTATCCAAAGCGACTTACAATAAGTGCATTCAACATAGGTAGACAACTACTAGTCACCAGAAACCAGAAATGCAGACCATAATAACTTGAGTGGTGGGAGATGAATGAATCTACTAGTGTTAATCAAGTTGTGAGGACTTTAGTTTCTGCAGCTTGTTTCAGTCACAGAAACGACTCCAATTTTATCCAAATGATTTCTTTTAAGAAGTTGTTGTCCAGTGATCCCAACGCCTCCGTTTGCTGGGAACTGGGACTGGGTCAGAAGGAGAGGATGTGTTCCTTGTTCAGAAGGTTGATGGCAGCTTTTACTCCTGACTGAAAGTACAACCAAATCTGCGTCACTTTCGGGTGGTTGGCACTGATTTTGACTAGGGGCCCTGAAGAAGCTTAGCAACCCGTTAAGACAGACAGGAGATCAGAACCAGGTTCATCTACACTGGGCCTGCTTTAAGGAAAACCCAAATGTTTTTCTGGAAAAATAGGTGTTAGGACAAGAAGAGCAATGAAGGGGATCTTTGAGTGAGTGGGCGAGACATGAAATACACCACCAGCTGAGGTGTGGGCCAGGAGGGAGCAGGGCTTTATTTCCGTAACATTTACAGCAACAATAAATATTCCTCATACTGAAGTCCGAAACCATTAAACAAGTCATTAACTGAGTTTGGAGGATTCATACTGACAGACTGAAATAGAAGCGCAGAGATCAGCCAGACGCACACAGTTGAGCCCTGGCAGTTTTCAGCGGCAGCCATGTTGGCGCCACATTGGACAACCTGACCGAACCGTCTACGGCTCTGGGTGCAGACGGTCGGACAAGTTGACGTTTCAGTCTGGGATTTATCAGGGAACTGATGAGGAGCCAATAAAACTACAGTTTGGTTGCATCTACACATTAGTCTTTATAGTTTTTTTATGTTTGTGTCTCTTGTCGGTGTCAACAGGTCAAACCAGATTCATTTTGGTTTCTCCCCGTTTATAGACAGAAGCAGATCAGGTATTCAGTGTAAACGCAGCCTGGAGAAACCAAAGGCAGTCTGGTTTTTGTGTTTCAACCTGGGAGACATCACCTCTGTGTTGAAGGTGTCCAGACAAATGTTATTTAAAGATTAAAAAGAGATGGTGTGTGTGTGGCAGCCATGTTGTCGTCTCAGATGTTGAGGGTCTTTTTAACAGAGAAGATGATGTCTTTGATCTGCGGCAGGCTGTTGTCCTCCAGGATCTTGGCGTAGGGCATCGGGATGTCGACGCCTGTCACCCTGACGGCCGGAGCGTCCAGATAGTTGAAGGCCGGACCTGAAAACAGAATGAGGTTAAAGGGGAATTCCACCTGAAACACACTGGAGGACAAAGTGGTGTTTTTTTATCCTGCCTCCATCTTTGTCTCTCAGCTTCACTGTGGTGTTCCTCACTATGGTGTTCTTCACTGTGGTGTTCTTCACTGTGGTGTTCTTCACTGTGGTGTTCTTCACTGTGGTGTTCTTCACTGTGGTGTTCTTCACTGTGGTGTTCTTCACTGTGGTGTTCTTCACTGTGGTGTTCTTCACTGTGGTGTTCCTCACTGCTCTTCCCAGA
>CABFOQ010005341.1:12947-28600 GCA_900660455.1 Gephyroberyx darwinii
ACACTAACCCGAGCACACGCATGCGCATGCACGCAAACAAATACTCCCTTGATCAGCCAACCTTCTCCAACCAGTCCAGATGGTTCATGTCACTACTAGCGAATGGACAGAAAACAAATTTAAAAGCAATGATGTCACGGCCGCGCCTGTGTTGTACGGTTTCACCTTACCGAACCCATTCCCCTCATTCCATGATGAAAGGTGACCACCCGCCATTATTTGGTTTTCAACAGATGCAGGCAATAATAACAACGGCTGAGGCCCAATGGTTGGAAGTGTTCTTAAAGCCTCTAAAATGCTGTGGGGTTACACACAATCAAGCCCAAAATAAACCACGTAAACAGCGATTTACTGCGCTTTCCTCTGATGTCATCTCCTGCTCATCTTGCCAACGAAGGCAAAGCAGCTTCTGTAAATGTTTGTTGTCCTTTTGTCAACAACTCCTCTTGAGGAGGCTTCATTCAAGCGTGTCTGCTAATTTTGTATCATGCTGAAATGACACAAGGGTGGAAGAGCTAAATCTGAAATAATTGGACTTGAGTCGATGACGTGACTTCCCTCCGGCCGCTTGTTACGATCATTAGACAGCCGGAGAGCGTCAAATCCTTGCTGGGAAAATCTGGGCAGGGTAAATAAAAGAGACACATTCTCCCCTCTCTCAACAGCAGCTGTTGAAGTGCCCTTGAGCAAGGCACTTACCACTAATTGCTCAGTGGCCGACGGTAGGAGACTGTGGTTGTACGAGGCCGCTCCCAGGTGTAAATGTCCGTAACTGAATGAGTGTAAAGCAGGGTGTGACTGAAGGAGCGAGTTTTCCCGGGGTGAAAGAAAGGTGAAGAAAAATGTATCGTGGGTTTGACAAATACGTTTCCAAGTGGTGGTAGGCTGTTTTGTGGCCTTGATCCCACTGCCAGGAGTGTTCATGTGATTGTGTGTGTGTGTGTGCGTGTACTCACACACATCCCCTGTGCAGTTAATTGCTTGTGTATCTTGTGTGTGATAAATAAATACCAGATAGACTGTTATAAAAGGTCTTTTTTATAGGCTCCATGATGGGAGGAGGAGAGAGAAACCGTGGGGAACAGTGGCATGCTCTCGCCCAAAGCAGCGTGAGGTGGGCCGGAGACCTCAGAGAAGGTGCTGGGTTGCCCTCTTTTTCCTCCTCTTTTCCTCTCCTCCCTCCCTCCATCCCGCTTTCCCTCCTCGGTGTTCTCACCTCCTCTCCCCTGCTGCGACCCAGGCTCCCCGTGGGTGAGGTAAGGTACTGGAGGGGAAATCGGTGGAGTAACGCAACAAATTTGGCAGTTAACCCAACACCAAGCGCTGCCGTGTTGAACAGTCACCATGGTGACCAGCGGGCCCCCGCAGCGGGGATCGGGCTTCCCGTTTTTCACACCTACAGCTCCCTGGGAGGGAAAGCAGCTTGGGATGGAAGGTGTTGGTTACAGGAACAAAGAAAAACACGATGGAGAGAGGGGAGGAGGTGTGTGTACGGAGGGGTTCACTCACACGCTTACACACACACACACACTGTTTTCTGGATAATAGTTCAGTCCTGGTTAAGATCATATTCTGGATAAGTTGTTTATACATATCTTTTTTACATCCTGCTCATGTCCCCACATATATAAATAAACAGAATATTTCAGATACTATTCAAAGTGAACTCAACCGCAGAACACAATAGTAGCTGGGATAGCGTGTACACACGCCTCACCATCCTGGCTAATCCCACCAAAACTGAGGTATATTATTGGGGTTTCTCATAACTGGGATGAAAGCTTATTTGGGTCTTTGTGAACAGGATATGATGTTTACATGCGTCAACACAAAAATGGAGTATTTTGTTTCCTGAATGATAAAGGGATATTCGTGTGCTTATATAAACACACGCAGTTATTATACATTGAATTTTCCAATGGTAAATATGTGTGCATGTGTGTTCACTTTGAGCATTTGGAAAAGAAAATCCAAATGCTTACTATTAGTATTATCATTCAGTTCCTTAACCCAGAGGGCCCCTCAAGGGCCTGGCCCTGTCTTCGCCAAAGTCTGTGTGTGATCTCCAGCTGCAGCCTCAAGTAGGCTCTTGCAGTAAAAAAAAAAACTCAACCAGGGCTAATGCTCCTGACTCATTTTAGAATCACCATTTATTTTTATTTTTTTTTATTGACAGCGGAAAATTTGTGTCATGTCAACTGGCCCCGGGGACCCTCGTGGAGGCTCAGAGAGGAGAAAATGTGGCTTCAGTTAGCTGGATCCATTACCATGTCTCTAAAACTACAGCAGATAAATCCGACTGTTTCTTTTCCCTCCCCTATAACTTTATGTTTGTTTAAATCATGTTTGTTTGTTGAAATTGGAGCATCTTTACGACACAATACTTCCTCCCCATTACATAGCATTGGCATTACGGCTATGAGACGCCATCCGAAGTGTGCTTTCACCAAGGAGCTCGATTTGACGTGGAATTACAGGTAATATGACTAAGCACGCTTTTAAGAGCTTCCCAGCAGTCAACAACTCAGGTTACATCCGGCCTCGTAACTATCTGATTTAGGATCTGCACTAGCCCACCCGAGGTCCAGACCATAACCATAGGCTGAATGACGAGACACGCAGATTCATTCACAAATCTGATTCAACTTAGAACTGATATGATGGGAAATAAACTAGATGACCATAACTCTTTAACTACAGTGGTGTCCTATCTAGACAAGTTTTGTACACCGGGAATATTGTGTGTGTATGTGTGTGTGTGTGTGTGTGTGTGTGTGTGTACGTGTGCACACATTTGTTGCGTTAGCATGTCTGCGCGAGTGTATGTGGGGTAAACTGTATCCCACCCCTGAGCTTCAGCTCTCAAATCAAGGCCCAGAAAGTAAACACTGCTCTGCCAGAGGACCTCGTTTATCAAATCTGCAATTGCACTCATAGAGCAAAATGACCTACAATTACAAGCCCAGCTAGAAATTAACTTTTCAGTCAGCCATCCAGAAAAAGATCATAGGATATCCTACAAATGGGAATTCTTCAGTAGTCCTCCCCTCCCCCTGTACCTACAACTCCCTATTTACTGAGACGGTTGCTTCTGAAAGGGAGGATGTGTGTTTTTGCATCCTGGATTGTAATAGGGTGAGGTTGTGAGAGCTTTAAATGTAAATATGTATTTCAGTTGAATGTGTGTTGCACATGTGTCTGCGCATGCACACTCATAAATGTGGGGGTGTGAGAGTGAATGTTTGCGTCTGTTCGTATATGTCCTATCATGCTCATATCTGTATATTTCCCTCCCAAAACAACCACAACAGGCTCGTTCTTCCAAGCACGAGAGCTTTGTTGCTACCAGTTTCGCCAAGATATTCCGACCACTCCTAAAACGTCAACCGTTCCAGCAAAAGCAATTACATGCTGCTGGCCCGAAAGCAAAGTGGAGAGGTTCTCTCTTTAAAGTGTGTAAATTCCCTCCTAGTTTAATTATGTGGTGCTGGGTGGAACCTGGAGGCTACTCTCCACTTTGCTCCAGCATAAGTGCATTTTCCATGGCGCATGTATGCAATGTATTGGTTCCCACAAAGACATCGGAAGCACAGCAAACCTGGGTTGCAGCATTCCTGGAGCCCTGAGCAGTGTGGTGACCTAATCGCCCGACCACCTACCGATCTTTGCCAAATCCCGAGCCTCAGAGCAGACACCCCTGAGAGTGGCATCCGACTGCACCGTGCTGTATTACGTCAGGAGTGAGTCATCGGATACTGAGGCTTGGTTGGGACAGCTTCCTCACAAACACAGGAGCGTTACTCAGACTGGATTAAGCTGGCTGGAAAACAGGAACTTGTCACTTCTAAGAGCCATATAGGATTTCTGATAATTATTGCTTCAAATGTTGTAATTATACAATAAATGAACAATTATTTGGTGCAAATGCAAACAAATTGATTGAGTTTGGAGGTTTTTTCAAATTGAAAAGGTTCTGGTACAAAATAGCTGAATGTATCGCCTAAAATGTACATTTCATTACGAAGCTGTAAAACCTTTAACATTGGCGTGGTTTGTGATCATTGTAATCAATCAAACAGCATTTTTTTTTTTTACTTATGTTGGTATGAAAAACTAATTTTCCATCTGAAACCTGCTGTTCAAGTGTCTGTTATATACCGTTACTAATAATCTTGGATTGGGTGTTGAAAAAGTAATTACAGTATTATTACAGTTTCAAAATGACTTTCTTTATGGACTGACACATGTATAACCACACACTGGACAATCTCAAGTCAGTCACAAACATATTACTTTGATAAGATTACAGTACGACAAAAACCTTCCTTCTAATCTACCTCCAGCTGTTGTGCAGTGTTGACGTTACAAACAAATTGGATTCAACAAATATCCAAGCTGGAGACACCAAGTTTGATAAACAAGTCAGCCTCTCCTAATAACTCAATTCATGTTGCTTTTATTACTGTTTTGACATATCAGTCAAGCACATAATCAATCAGTGAGTTGATTGCAGAGCATGTGTAGATTACTCACAAGACGAGGCCACGGCCATTGACCAGTAATCTGGACCGGTAGAAAAATATGTAATCAGTATTGAACAGTATTGATGTGAAAACGGTATAAACCGACACTTAGAGTGTGTTAGGATATGATGGTGAAAACCGTGTAAGCAACTCAACACAACACACACAGCTCCTCCTTAGTTCAACACCTCAATGCCTTTGATACTTTGTGTCCAGACAACCTGAGTTTCATTTTGACTTTCTCCTCTCCTCTCCTCTCCTCTCCTCTCCTCTCCTCCTTGCCCACGGTTCGCCCACACAGAGATGTTAGCATATTCCGACTGCTTGGAATTCCTTCCTGCCGTCTTGGGAGCACACACTGCGTTTTAAAACTTGTTGGGCCCTTTCAAGTTTTATTTGAAAGTATGTAATTACATTCTTGAAAGAATAACAGGTCCCCAGAGTGATTTACATGCTGTATTAAATGTCATGGTTTGAAAAGACACTGTTAACACTCGCTCATCCACTTAAGAGCTTCTCGATGGCCTGAAATGCTAAGAAAGCTTTAGGCAATAGAGGTGCAGTAAAAATATAATATGGGTGGTGGTGGGGAGGGAGCAAGGGAGTGGAGAGGCTTTGACTGCTCACCCTCTGTAGTCTCTCATGTTGATGTCTGACTTCACAGAGGTCCCTTGAGATGACTGGTCCATGGTCCATTTCTGATTTATCAGATTACATGCCACAGTGAAAATATAAACTGTAGATGTAGTTTGATGTGCATCGTTACCGTAGTTCCTGAAATCAAGTCCAGTACGTTAAATGCCCAGCTTGATGCCTTTACCATTCTGCTTTCATTCAGGGTCAAACAGTTAGTTGGTGGTTTACTTTTGAGGGACTGCGACCCTCTGGAAATCCAATTAGGAAAGTTTTGGAAAACTTTGTCTGCTTTGCTTTATTATAAAGTGAAAGTGAAGCGTACAAGCAGATTCTGGCTGAACAGCTTTTTCTTAAACTAACTTAATCAGCTGACTTTCATAATTCGATTGGTCTCAACAATGCCAGATATCCTATTTTGAGGCTATAGTCACATGAACTCTCACGGCACTGTATGAGAGTCTATTGTATTGTATTTTACTTAATTATGTTCTATTCTGGTCAATTTCCATTTGTTCCAGTCTAATCTATTTTTCTCTTGAGCACCAGAACATAGCACTTGTGAAGCTCTCTATCACCAAGCAGCACCGCCGTTGGAGCATTTGCTCGGCCGCCTCTTGGCCAGGCTCTTAGAGACCTCAGTCTATAGGCGAAGTCAATTCCCCTCTCAGATTAAAGGAGTATCTCTAAGTGCCAATCCAGGATGGTGATAAAAAAGCTTTTTAATCCATTGAGAAAGTTTCCCGGTGTAACCCCCTAGAGTCCCCGGCATCAGGCGTTGCCCCACTCAGGCGGGGTCTGGACAGTGTTGAAGCCAGAGTGTCTCCCCCGGTGCCCTGGGAGAGAGAGAGAGGCCTAAAAAAGGCCCCTTCCGCCACTCACTTGAGCAGTTCACTTTGATAACATCTGGCAGGGGCAGGTTCGCACCAGTGACAGCAGGAGATGGAGGGACATTAAAGTCCTGTCACTCACTTGGCAGGAGGGTGGCCAGCGATTCCACATCATCTACAGACCCAGGCCCAATCACAGACGCTGGAGTGTCACTGATGATCTCCTTTTCTAATGGGTCTGATGATATTCTCCAGGAAGAATCTTATATGAGCTGATGGTTAACTTTTTATTCTCAATGCAAACCCCATTATTTTATCATCAAAACAACAGACGACTAGCATTTCACTCTTAGCTACTCAGGTCAAAATGCATTGCACAAAAGTATTTTTCACCATAACATATGTTAGCTTGGCCTGCAGATTCAAGAAGTGCAACCTCAATAAAATATCTAACTGCGACTTTAAACCTAAACATTCTTTGTAGAAGCAAACTTATAGTGTTTATCCAAACAGTGTTGTCTTTTGAGGGAGATGGGCCGGAAAAGACAGTGACCTCTCTTTGTTCTGGTGGAGGGGGAGCAGGCAGTTTGGAGGGGGTGAAATGTGAGTTTCAACACAGCTCCCCCCGGAAAGGCTCAGACCAATCCAACATCCATCCCTCTCCATTTTCTTTCTGTTTACTTCTAGGTTCATGAGTTTACATGCCAATTCCATTACAGGGATTAAAATAGTTTGTCCAATCCATCCTCAAACTCTGCTTCCCCTGTCCTTTCCCCTCCCTTAACCCCTCGCGCCACTTACAGGCTTTCAGGTCCCAGGGCTGGGTTAGGGGATTACAGGACAAACGCGCTGTAGCACAGACCCAGAGAAACGGGAGGCGGCTGTGTTGAAGAATGTTCCAGTGAGAAGGTCTAGCGTTAGTGAAAGCTAAGGTTTGATCAATGGCCGCGGCGCGTGTCTGCACTAGTGAACACTTCACGGAGAGCGTCTGAAAGAAAAGAAAGAGAAAATGAAGGTGTGTTATGACATCGGGCTCAGGGTCTGGGCGGCCAGGTCACCTTTGAGCTGCTGCTGATTAAGGGCTGGCGTTCACAGGTGAGCGGCTCCAAGCAGGATTTAGTGACACAGGGGACAGAGGTGAAATCAACGCGCTCTCTCAGCAAACGTACCGGCAAAGCACTGCTGACCTCTCCCAAATGGCCAAAGGCAGTTGTCAGAAGATAACTGAGCTCCATGACCATGCTCAGCTCACTCAAAAGAAGAGGGAGGGGAGGGGAGGTTTCCAAACTTTTTGCAATAAACAAACTGTATACACAAAAAAGAGAAAGAGAAATATGATATGCAACATGAAATACATTTCCCTTTTCCTTTTTTTACCCGTTTCCACCTACACAGACTCTCTCACACACACACACAAGCACACGGACACACACACACTACTCCAAACTTTGGCCTCTGAGCTCCTTAGTAGTGAAATGAGGCGGATCCTGGTGGATCAGTGGTCTAAGATGTGTGCTATGTAACCGCCATGTCCTGGGTTTGAATCTGGCCCAGGAGCTTTATCACAAGTCACCCCTCCTCCCTCTCACAATCTTTTTTGTCTCTCACTGTTAACTATCCAATAAAGGCAATATATATATATATATACTTTAAGTAGTGAAATGAGTCCCTGTGAGTCTGAGCCACCCAGGGTTGGTAATCTCCTTTGAACTGAAAGGGCTCAAATGTGGCTATGCCTAGTCAACACGTAGGACGGGACCTCCATAACAGACCTGCAGGTGCTCCTTGCAGCCCTGCCAACCAGAACTGGACAGCCTTTGCCTTCCCAGATTGCAGGAACTCAACATGGCCCCTAAAAGCTCCCAAAAGAAATGGAGCTCCTCCATAAGCATCTCAGCTCCATTTAAACCCTGCTAGGGTTAGGGGTTTGATTCCCATGGTTGCCACCAATGCTAAAAATGTAAAATGGTAGTCTAAGAGGCTTTGGATAAAAGCATCCAGCATATGTTCTCAGTTCTGAACAAACATCTATTTATCTATCTACCTACCTACCTATATCTATCGACATACCCAACCCGCTCAATAACAACGGTGTCATGTAAGAAGAGTCAATTTTCTAGACTAAATATTCTGGACATGTATGAGACTGGGGAAATCCTTGACATGAATGAGATGTTTACTCGCTTCCTGTGAGAGTGAAGAGGCTCTTGCTTGGTTAGTATGACGGGGCTGCTGACCGCAGTGTTGCAAGCAGCACTATCACAGCTGAACAGAGTCCAACTACTGGCTTCAGCTCATATGAGTGTTGAGTCATACAGGGAAACGAAATGACACCTAAACTTTTGGCGGTATGTTTTGGGAATTGTCTTTTTTTCATGTCATATGGTGTGATGTCATGTCATGTCATGTCATGTCATGTCATGTCATGTCATATCATGTCATATGGTGTGTGACGTGATGTGACGTGACATGACATGATGTGACGTGACGTGACGTGACGTGACGTGACGTGACGTGACGTGATTTGCTCTTGCATACCTGTGCTGTACTGCCGACCTGTCCAGGGTGTTTCCTTGCCTTCCACCCAGTGCATGCTGGGATAGGCTCCAGCCCTCAATGTTCTTCCAATAAATAAAAAAGAGACAATCACCAGCATTAAGAGTCGTGAAAAAGGTGAAGAATATTGACCCTTCTGAGGCTACGTCCACACTAAGCTGTTTAAATTTGAAAACAGCATTTTCGTGACTAGCATTTTTGAAAAGCTCGTTGTCCACACTAAACCACTCGGGCCAGCCGCCTGGATCAAGTGACAATAAAACGTCATTGTTTTCAAAAGTATTTTTTTGCCATCCACACTACAACGCATTGTCAGTTTTCAGAAAGCTCCGTTTTCGGGGATCGAAAACGCTGGCGTAGTGTGGACGGACGGAAGGCTATAACAGAGAAACAAATGTTTTCAAATGTGGATGTAACCTAGGTCACATAGCAGGTCACACACAAACACACATGAACACGGATGCACATATACACACACCAGGGCCCCAATGATCTTTTGCATAACTGTTTTGTATGGGGATTTATGCCTAAGGCAAGGCAGTCAAGAGCTAACTAGTGCAAAAGGCTTTTCAACCAAGGCCTAAACACATTCTAGTCTGTCAAGGTGACTGAGAAGTTAAATAATGATTAACAAATGTATATTCTCTGGTAACTTAAACAGGCCCCCGGTGGAGACAATGTGTAGGAATAGGAGCACAAAAGTAAATAAAACAGGGGAAACAATGTCAGACAATTCACATCCCAGATCCCTGATCAGTGTTTCCTGTTTCGACCACTGTTCAGTCTCAGTCAAATCCCACAGCAAGGCCTCGCTAGGAGGGTATTTCTCAGGGTGCTTACATGACCCCAGCCAGAGAACCAGAGGGATCCAGAGCAGATTTAAGGCATTAAGGAATCATAGTGGCCAATTTCTCTATGCTGCAGCCTTAAATAACTGTGTCTCTGACCTAAAACCCTTCTCTGGGATTAATTTGGATTAAGTCTTTTGAGGAAATTCACAAATATTCTCAAGGAGTTAGACCTGATTATGGAAATCAAGTTTTCTTTGATAACCTAATTGTAAGCCCTAACCTTCAACCCACTGTAGCTGACGATACCCATGTGTCTTCATCCCATACACAAAACTAAACAAATATTTCACAACTTCAAAATACAGAAATAAAACAGTAATCTACTGACAGTGCTTTTTCCAAAAACTCTGTCAATTAATTTGATAATTGGATTAATTAAGTAAAGTTGTGTATTGGTTTATATGTATTGGTTTATATGTATGGTTTATAGACATGGAGCTACTCTCTTAATTACGTTTGCAGTAGGGATTAGGACTTAATCTGATTTAGAAGAAAAAAGAGGCAGAGGCAGAGACTCCTGTATGACCATTACCCATAAGAGAACATTTTTCAATTAATATATTTTTCAAGCTTGGATGGTATTAACTATGACCAATCTTATTCTGACTTTCAAAGAATTTATTGATTTTTCATACTTTGATAATAGTATTCAGAATAAACCTCCATAAGCCTAAATATTTCAGATAACTATTTAATAAGTCACTTCCTTGTTTAATTAATTGTAGGCACTTATCACATGGTTTACCGGCTCCACACCTGTAATGACTCTGCCATAATTAGAAATAAATGAATTAATAAATAAATACATATATTAATAAATACAAAATTGTAATAAATAACATGTATAGAAATCCTGAAATAAATACATAAATACATAACACTGTGCATATGTGAATACATAAATGAGTAAAACAGTTTCCCCATTTATTTATTTCCCTGTTTATTGGTTGGTCATTGCCGTGGCGCATTGCTTGATTGGATTTGCCTTACTTGGCTGAGTCCCTCCACATCATCAACATAACTTCACCAGCAGGGTATAAATTGGCCACTGTCAAGAAGACTGGCCAGGCCAACAAGTGATGATTGATGTTGTGATATCCAGATAATAAGAGATGTGGCTCCCACTGCAGAGGACAGCGATGCTACCCCTGATTACCTGATTTTCCATGTAGAGGCAATAATCTATAACTTCAATCTCGTGCTGTTACCATCACTTTGTTTTTAGAAATGTGGAAGATGTTTCTACATAACTGCGCCTCATCCCATACAAACAAGGTGTTTGGACGCCGCTCGAATCCAATAAACCAATAATTGTAAGCCAATTTTCTCGCAGAACATTTGAGGACATTGCGCAGTTATCTGGTCAAAGTGAAGTCGGTCACACCACGCCCACTGAAACATTTTATAGCATATTGTGGAGCAGGACTACTATGAATAAGGACTATTATGTGTATGTATTATTATCATTGAATATATCATTGAATTATGTTCATTTTTATTGTATTATCATTTTAGACGTTTGCTTATTTTTGTAATTAATAATACATTTATTTATTTATCTATTCATTCATTTATTTGTAAAATTATGGCCGATTCTGTTCCACAGATATTCTGGCATACTGGTTCCCAAAGTGAGGTCTGGGGACTTCCAGGGATTATTTTGCTATCACTATTATTTCATTCTCTAGACAATGAACACAATAAGAGAATACATAAGGATGACTTTTTTGATAAGAGGTGTCACTCCCCTCATTGTGGTTATCATACCAGTTGTAGGCTACGGTTCTATACTAATTCACAGGTATAAAATCTTCTCACACGGGGTTCCCTATAGGACAAAATCGTATCAAATAGTGGCCTAATGCGCATCTATTTTGCGGTCCTTGACATGAAAAAGTTTGCTAACCTCTGAGCAGACCTCTAAAACCGGAATGCTCAATCCCAGATGACAGTAACCATAGAAACACAATAAACAGAGAAGCTGTTGAGTAGTGGAGGACAGGGAGCACTTGAGTTTCTCCATTTGCCATGAATGACAGTGAGTGAAGAGGTATAAAGGGCCTAATGGACACGTAATTACATCAGTATAACGCAGGATTTATGGCATATGCAGGCATAAAGTCTCTGCACATATCTGCGCAAGTAAGGAGAATGGGAATAATCAAGAAATATAGAAAAAGTAGAATACCAAGTTCTGATGGAGATCAGTTCACTATAGCAAAGTAATAGGCTTCAGTTGCCACCAAAACGTTCGAGCCCTATCGACTAAATCTCTGGGGACAAATGGAGTGGCAAGATTTTATTATTTGGTCAGTGTGATAAATGATTAGATGTAGGTCAACAAGTTGCACAAGGAGCGCATAGCTCAAAGGGAACATTAGTCCCTGATGTGACGCTTCAAGGTGTCGCATCCAAATAGATTTCCATTTTTGCTTGATGTTTGCTCTCCATAATAAAAAAAAAAATTGGACTATTCAGGATAAGATATGGCAAGTGGCCCATACCTTGCCATACCCAATCGACGCCCATTCAGATTATCTTGATTTATTCCGCAACCTTGAAAAAAGTCTCAAATTTTTTGGCAGCTTGCCAGGTGCGGGGCCCATTTATCACGGATGAGGGGAACCGCGTGGTTATAGCCTAAACGACATGAGCCTGCAAAAGACAAACAGGTTGACTGTCTGGTATCCGCATTTAAATGCATGCAAACTATTGAGCATTTAGCCCCGTCTGTGTTATGCATAGTCAAATTACAAAGTGTCATGTAATATAGTAAAAAAAAAAAAATGCTGCTGCTCCCAACGTGCTTCCTTCATTTAAAGTGGAGGAGGAGAGAAGCGGGGGGCGGGTTATCCAAGGTGTTTGAGACAGATGAGTGAAGTGGGGGTAGGGGAGGGAGCAGGAGGCAGGGAGGGTAAATTGGGCGGACACATAAAAACTGCAAGGGGCCATAGATGCTGGATCATTTGGAGAATCTGCCCGTACTGCGCCGCGCTGTCCGTCCCTCATGAAACTGTACTGGAGATAGATAGGAAAAGCCGCGCTGCAGAACCACAGCGCCTTCACGCCGGCCCACTGTCTCCTCTCGTCTTGTGTTTTTAGAGGGGTCGTTACGGGATTAATGAGCCAAAAAGGCACCCAACTTCTCCTTTAGGGCTCATTTCGGCGTTTTTCGGCACACGCTTTACACCTGGACTGCCTTTGCGTGGAGAAATCTCGCACCTTCCCGTTTGCCGTATTCACTCCGTCCGAGGATACCTGTACCCCTACTGATGGTAAGCGGCCGTCTATTGACTCTTGACATACACATATACACCGCAGGGACTCAGCAGAGCAGCTTGTAGACACAGAACCTGTTGAATAATAGAGTAATCTCTTTGACAGTTTGAGGCTTTCAGTGTTGCTCGTCCGCATTTAACCGACTTGGGTCTTCGGTGTGAAGTTGCAGCATTCCTCTAAGAAGTGGACAAGGATACAAGCTGACAAAAAAAAACCTAGAACTGACACATCAGCTGACCTAAACTGAAATAAAGTGTTTTGAGAGTAATTGAGACTAATAGTGGTGATCCTCGTGGAGTTTAGTACATAGCAGGTTATAAGCCTTTAGTGCCGGAGTGTTCAGCAGTGAGCACCCAGCATAACGAGATAATTTTCAAACACATAACAGCCACTTTTCTGGGATTTTCTTCCTTCAATACAATTACTAATTATTTACATTACGTTCATTTGTAAATTATAGGCAGCGTTTGCCAGTTTAGACACCTGCATCTGCTTAACGTCCTTCCCGTTGTGCGCGTAATGTTTCAGATGGAAAATGACTCTCTCATTTACACTAGAATAGAAAACACATTTATTTTTGTTCTTGCACAACCTCTTGTTTAACTTACATTAGCTGGATTAATCTCTAATTCTCTCGATAGGCCTTAAAGAATAATTTTTGTTTGTTTTTATTTTTTTAAGTCTCATTTAGTTGCTCGCGTTTAGCCTAGTTTTAAATGACACATTTCTATCCAGCGATGTGTTACAAGGTCTGCACAAACTTGATCATTATTGGTAAGCTGTGTCAACATATTAAAGTATCATATAGAGTTACAGTCGATGTGAATTCAGTTTAATTGTTAAACAACATTATAATTTCACGGACGTAACATCATAACATCACATCGGACCTCTTATTTCTAACAGATCTCACACCGAGTCGGTAATGATAAAGTATCGAACTTTGTCAGTTTGTACAGTGAAGCAACAGACCAGACATTCAGAGGCCTACGGGCGCATGGCGTCCTTGGCACAGACTTTTCCTTTCCAAATCAAATTTCTATGCAATCATGCAAGGGACCTGACTCATCAGACCTGGGGCACTTCATTTGACTGCATATGTTTTAATGAAAAAACAAGAAGTTATGTCCTAATCCGTGTAAAGCGAGTCGTTTTGCATGCGACAGACAGAGGGGTAAACTCCCCTTGTTCTTTTTGAGGAGAAAGTTGTCCCAGGGCTAACCTTTGTTGATGCTAACTGCTGTTTTGTAGCTTTCAGTTTTGAAGTTGGATCGTAGCTGGTTGCATATATCACAACGCACTAATTGTAAGTGTAAATCAGCTGGAGGGCACTTGACATTGCCAAACCCAAATGTTTTTATTTCGCCTTGTATTCATTTCTCATTAAAGAGAGCTAAATCAACACGACTCTTAAGGATATTAATCTCTGGAAAGACATGCAGCTCATCATTTATATCTGAGTACTTGCCTTTCAAAATATACAGCCTAACAAATCCATTAACCTGCTTTCAGTGATCTCACTGACTGCGAATGTTCTTACTGCTGAGTTGCTCACTGGGAGCAAATAAAATCCCAAACCTAAACCATTCAACAACAGGAGACACTGCATGCTTTTTTTCCCTAAACAATAAGGATTCTGCATTTTGTTAGGGTCACTGGCCCAAAGTGAAGCCTCAGTTACAAATTAAACACACTCTGGTTTTTGTTTCAACCTAGATGTTATCAGAAAGGTAAACAAATCATTAAAAGTCTTTTATGAAATAAGTAGATAGTAGATGACATTTTGCTTTTTTGTGATAAATGGTGATGCAACTCGTTTTTGGAATATACAGAATTAATACAATATAATGTATTTATTTAACGCTCAAATTTACAAAATGGAAATGGACACATAGCAACTGGTTGAAAAATGGAATGATTATAAAGGTGGTAGCAAGATGTTGGTAAACTGAGCATTGGCAGATAAAACCTAAAATCAGGCCAGGGATTTGTCTGTTCCCGTGGTAACCTGCTGCCCTCCTCCCTCCCTTCTGTCCTCCCTCCCACCATCACTGTCAAATTCCTCAGGAAACACATCTGAAGAGCCATGTGCATAGTCTGATCACATTATCTCTGGTCAGAGAGAGAGAGAGAGAGAGGGAGAGAGAGAGGGAGAGGGAGAGAGAGGGAGAGAGAGGCCAAGGGGGATCTAGCCAAGCCAAGGGCAGTTGACTGCTTAGGCCTAATTGCACCCTGGTCTGCATTTGTTGCAAAATATGGCTCTGTCTATAATCTAGTTCAAAAGTCTCCAAGTGGGAAGTTTCCTAAGAACGTTCTATAATCTGGGAATTGTCCTTTGCTTTCTTCATGCTGGACAACCACTATTTGATCAATGAAGTAATGTTAATAAACCTGATAGTAAATCATCTAAAATTGGTTTAAAACAAAATGTTGTTTTTGTTTTAGCTGTTAATGTTTCACTTTTTATTTTATCATCACTGGTGCAAAAGGGGCCAACAAAACAAACGAATGTGCTGACTTTTTCCACAGTTGAAAGTTACTCCCTATCTGTCTTACATCTTCTTTCATCATCATCGCACCACTTTGAGAGTCTGTCTGTTTTAGCCTGCAGCTTTGTCAGTGGCTGGTTACAGTTACAAGATGTTCTGTATGGTCAGTGTTTTGAGTGCTATGAATCCCTGTAATCATGGGAGAGGCCCTCTCTGTACAATGAGCGTTTGTTGTCAGAGATGCGCACACACTCACACACACACACACATACACACACACACACACACTCACACTCACACACACACACGTTATCCCCCCACCCCATGGGTAATAGAGCTGATCATGTTCTGAACCCTCCTCTCACTCCACCACAGTTCTCACGGGCATGCAAGCGAGGGCACACACTCGTGCACGCACACACACAAACGCACACACAAACTTTCTCACTCACTAACTCACACACACACACACACCATTCAGCTCATGTACAC
>CABFOQ010005347.1:5886-19273 GCA_900660455.1 Gephyroberyx darwinii
GTACAACGTTTATACATAAGTCTACTTCGTATACACTCCTTCCCTCCACTTGTTCCAGGTGGATAATTTTAATAGGTTTCAGGCCGATTCCCTTATTATGTAGCAGCTAATGATCATATATGACTTTTTTTTTTAAAAATGCTGTGGTCAAAAGAGCAAACAGCAAAGTGGTAGTTAAGGTAGCTTTACTGTAAAAGTGTTAAATGTGATGCAGTTTTTTAAAGACAAAGGGACATTTTCAGCGCTGCCCTGAGAACCTGTACTCTTAACGGTTTTATCACTGGACGTTGCTCCGGTAAATGCGGGCCTCCACCTAAGGACAACATTGCTATTGTGCGAGACACCTGTTAGAGTACACATCATAAACGTAGGCATTTATTGATAAGATTTGACAGCAACTTGCTTGAATACATATTTGCTGAGTGAACACAATGCTCCGATTTCTTTAGCAAACAATATCTTCCCAGTAAGCATTAACTTATTCCATTAGGAGTTGGGTAACACAGATTTAAGTGGTTTTCATGACTGTAGCCACTGACCACCACCTTATCTTCAGAGGTGTTGACGTTGCCATGTAATCTCAATGTAGGTCAGTGATGATGGCATGACTATGAGTGCTTCAAATGAAACATGCAGTTGGAACATGCTCCTGAGTCAAATGAATAGGTCTGTTGATACAATCTCACCATGCCGTGCATTGCCAGTGGTCTTGACTCGTGCTCTCTTCTGCTTTGCAGGCTAAGTCCGGCTTTCTACTTTAAAGGACGGGATCCCTCCTTGTGCTGCTTTTTTTTCCTCCAAAATCTCAAACGGACTGAAAAACTTTATGAACTATACTGAAGACTATTTCTCGTTCAGGGAAAAGCCCTGCGTCAGCACAGTGAGCACCGGGGCCGTGCACAGAGGATGGAAAGGTCTTCAGCTTACCATGTACATAGCAAATTTTTTATGCACATACATTGTGACAGATGTATTTCTCTTTTGAATAAAGGTTTTTACAGAAAATGACTTCCTGTCTCTGTGTGTGTGCTGCCATTGGCCAACCTATTTGTGCGCATCCCTTGATGTCATAGCACCATCTCGAATGACTGGTAGTGGTTGATGCCAGATAACAACACGTTAACGCCCACAGTGAGTTGTGCAAAACACAGGTGGGGTCATTGGTTTCTGCTGCCTCACTTTTCCTTGTCTGTGCTGTTAAATTGCTTAATTTACCTGTCATAGGAAGCCGTTTTACACTATTGGCATCCATCCCAATGTGTGCTAGATGTCTCTTTCTTTATTAAGTATGTATGAGCCTACAGCACCCCTGGGTGTTGTAGCACCGCGCACCTATTTTATCTCCGAGCATGCAAAGATGTTTCAGGCCAAAATATTAGGCTCATATTTCTTGCTTTTTGAATCCACCTGTGGGCCAGAGATAAGGCCTGGATCCGTGGGTGCAGTAATGTAATGTGTTTATAAAATGAAGGTGCGTCAAAGTCACATCTAGCGATAGAGGCACCGAACACCGGAGCCGTTGTCATCATTAAGGAAACACATTTCTCCTCCAGCACACTTTGCTATGAGAAATATTTGCGATGGAAAAGATCTCGTCAAAGGAATGTGACCCGGGCCTTAAAACTCTTCTTCCTCGTCAGTCTCGCCACAGACTGGCAGGAAGCACGGAGCAGGGAAGGAACATTTCTGAGTACATGTATAAACATTTTTCAGGTGTCGGATAGATAACTTGTCTTGTTAAAGCAAGGCACTTCTATCATGGATTATACTCCCTATCTCGGCCGTTGCCTGCTGTTTTTCTTCATCGCCGTCTTCTTGGATGCGGCAGGCCTCATCCTCTTCTTCGTTGGCGTCGTTGCGCCCTTCAGCTTCTGGGATTTCTTGGTCTTCTCGGGATCCCTGGTTATCTTCATCAGCTTGGTCTTTTGGATCTTCTGGTATCTGGGAAACATCGAGGTACCTGTGGAGGAATTTCTGCCCAGATAAGCTTGCATGGCCGGACAGCTTCATTTGCAGCACAACGCACTTTCTGGGCTCGTCGGCCCCTGAAACTGGCTCTGGAACTGAAACCAAGCCTGCCAGCCAAGAAGGTGCCGATCTTCAAATCAAACCATTGCCCAGGTCTAGATGTTTTGTTTTTATTTACATCATATTTTACAGGGAAAGATTTTCCTTTGACAAAATTCTCTTCATTTCTGTTTTAGGTGATCATTCTAACTTCCTGCTTGATCTCGTGTTGGATAAGTTAGTGATCTTTTGCTTCATTGCCCAAAGGGATCAAGCTTGAATCTGAGAAGACGGCTGTGTGCAGAACTCTTCGGACTTCCTGCCTTGTTCACAATGATTTCTGAATTCAATGGACTTTGGTTTTAGTAATATGTGGAAATATGAAAAACAGATTGTTCAGCACCATTTTATCATGTATTTTTCCTCTGAAACTGATGATCTACTCAAAAATTCACTGTTTTATTTGCGCATTTCCACTTGATTTAGATCGTAATGATTGAGGTAGACATTTGCTCCATTTCTCTTCATTGATTTGAATTCAGAGGAGTTGTTGTTGATCACTCTCCGTGGTGATATCCATGTTGTGAAATCTGAGTATTGGTCGCTCAACCCATTCAAACTGAAACCAGTCAAACTGGGTCCATTACTTAATGGGGCAGGGAGTGCTCTCATTTCACAAGAATGGGTTTGTGTGAGGAGGAAAAGAGAATATTTCCCGCTTCAACTATAAAAATATAAAGCAGTTTAGTTTAGACATTCACATTTAATGTTATGTAGCCTTTCTTCTGCTATCTTTACATCAAGTATGTGACAAGACTGGTTTTCTTGTGTTCCAGACACACCCCTCTACAGTGGCTGATATTTAAACTTTACACCACAGTAATCCCCAGGCCACTATAGCCCTTTACCAACAAGTCAACAGGGAAAACAACCAGACACAAAGTGTATCATACCTCCCTTTGATTTATTGCTACACATGATTTAGAGGTGTGAAATATGTTTGCTTTAAGAAAATGATTTCAAAATGTCACTTAAACTGCTTCATCCACTATTTGCACAAGCCATGTTTAGTCTACCTCTACATAGCTACGTTGCTTTTCGAAGGCTGCAGTGTTTTCCTGCATGCACACGGCCATTTAGGTGTGCACAAGTATTTGGAAATGTGTCAGGCATGCATTACTAATTCATCACTGCGGCCACGCCACTCAAACAGCGCGAGGAGGAGCGCGTTCAGCTGCGTGACCCGGTTGACGTGTGATTCGGAGGTGTCAGAAATCCCCTCCTGTTCTTCTCCGGGGCTTAAATTTCCACTTCACACCTGATGCGTCTTTCCAGTACCTGTTGCCAGCGAGGACGCGCGCGTGCAAACACACACACATACACACGCGCGCGCGCATGCGGGCAAACGGAATTTGACACTGATTCACCCACTGCCGCGGTGACAAAGGGGGACGGCGGATTAAATTCTGCCTGGGCCAGTCGGTTCAGTGCTTGGTAATTGTGGTTCTGCCAGCAGTTCACACTCCAGCGGCCCGTTGTGTCCTTTTGATGTGATGGTGCAGAGTCCAGTAGTCAAAAACCTTCCAGTGGCCCGGTCAGACGCATTTGGAGACTCCTAACTGTCCACAGATGCATACAAACAGTCTCTAAAACCTACAGTGTCAATGTATTTTCTTTGCACATTATATTTATTCATGTAACTGTGCAGTAATGTTTTTTGTAAATTAATAATTAATGCTGTTTCAGAGGCTTTTCCACCCTGACAATTCTGGGGAAACACTGAATCCTTATTTATTTATATCTTAATATTTTGACATGAAAATAGTTAGATTTATAGATACTGAATACTGGCTATCTGTAACTATCTGGCCTAATTGTTATAATGCAAATTTATAGTATACATCAGAGTAAATAGTATCAAACTAATGTAAGTTATATGAGGATGAAGTCTTTTCAGGAAATAAAAGCAGAAATTAATGCTTTTCTGTAAATATGGCTAATTTGTGTTCATATTGGTGGTTGTGTGCCTTAGGATGATCACCACCTGGAGGAGGTCATGGTTAAGCCACCTTGATATGAGCTAAAGGGGGGGGGGGTGTAGCAACTGATAATGTAATAACTTAAAGATGTAATAAAACATCCCTCTACATGCTTCAAACATGTAATAAAAACATGTTAATGTCATAAAGTGTCAGATAATGTAATAACATCTTTATACTGTTAAATAATGTAATGAAAATGACTTTTTCATTACATTATAAATATATCACTGCTAATATAATAATATTAACCAATAATGTAATCATTTGTAAGAATCATGTGGCAGCAAATGATAAAAAGAAAAGGAAGAAATACAATTGTAAATAAATAAAGCTCCCAACGGTTCAAAACTCACTCACTGTTATGAAGCAACTCAAATCTAATAAAAATCTCAAAGCTATAAAAAAAAAATTAAAAATTAAAATTAAAAATAAATAAATAAAAGTTTAATATCTACCACAACTTGAATATCTCACAACAGCCTGGCTTTCATTCACTTTTCAGAGAGGAGATGTTTCCATCCCCCACTGCAGCTCCTCCCTGCCCATTAACTAACAACCCATCCACCATCACACAGGAGCACCACCTGTTTGTTTGTTTTTGACTTCTCATGTGTGTTTGGGGGACAAACTCATGGAGATGCAGATGGAGTTCATTATGGGATCCTGGATCATGGACCTCTCAAACAGCCCACTCTTCCAGAGAGTGACTCACATGTAAATAAGGAAAAGTGTAAAGCACGGGTTCGAGAGTTTCGGTTACTGTTTGACAAAAGGGCTGTGAATGTGGTATAAAAATAATAATATAATCTCTATTTGTAAAACAAAGTTTAAAAAAAACAGGAATAAAATATAAGATATGCAAGTAAATATAAATACATGCATACACACACACATATATACACATGTACACATATAGATGCATACAGATTATACAAACAACAAAATGAGTTAAAAACACAATGGAAACAAGTCATACTTAAAGGGCAAAATAAATAAAAATGTAAATAGAAGGGGAGGGATTCACATGAACTTTTAAGAAGTGATTTGAAAGAAGATACTGAGTCCGATTGTCTTCAATCTCGACTTGGGGACAGCCAGTAGGGATCTGCCTGAGCACCTCAGGCTGTGACGATGGCTTCAACATTTCAGAAACAGCCGACCTCCTGGGATTTCCAGCGCTTTGGTGAATTAGAGAAATAAACCAAACCAAACAGCAGAACGGCAAGGCCTGTTCAAGCTAACAGGCAGACCATAAGTGACCCAAACAGCTTAGTACAACGGTGGTGTGCAGAAGGGCATCTCAGAACACATGACTCACTGAAGCAGATGGACTGCAGAAGACCAAAAAGATGAAGTGGACACTTGATCACCAAAACTGAATGATTGAAGAGTGGGAAAAAAAATCCTGGTTTCTGTTGTTGATACTAGCATGAATCTATGGATCCATCCTCCCTGGTGTCAACGCACAGGAAGGTGGTGGTGGTGTGATGGTGTGGGGAATGTGACTAATGTGTTTTGGCGCACATTAGTCTCCTTAGCACCAATGGAGTTTCCTTTGTACCTAAGTAGTTGCTGACCTGGTGCATCCCTTCGTGACCACAATCTTTTTCAATTGGATATTTTTAGCAGGATGACGTACCATCATCTCAAGACAGTGACTTCCTCTGTTCATTCCTGCACAGTCTGTAGATCTCAATCTTGATAGAACATGAGTGTGCTGCCACAAATTCTGCAGGACACCGTGTGAATATAGTGAATATAGTGGGGCGGCATAGCTCAACATATCATAACAATTGTTCATTTTGTGATAAAAGCACCATATTTGGCAGATGTGTTGATAGATATATTGGGAAAAAAACTGGATATTGGGCCATCACAAACTCACACCCTGTTGGCCGTGGCAGCCATTTTGGAAAATGGCATGGTCATCAGAATGCCAATCTGCAATGGCCCAATATCCAAATATATTAATATATATATCCAAATAATATAATATATTAAGCTAAGTATGTACCAAATTTGGTGCTTTTATCACAAAATGAACAATAGGTTAGCTACGCCGCCCCACTAATACAGGTTGTTCCGCAAAAAATGGGGGTCCTACCTACTCCTTGATAGGTGCACCTAATAAAGTGAGTGTGCCTCACCTGTATTCAGTTTCTGTACCTCCAGGAATGTGTGTCCAATACGGGTCACCCAGGCGTACTGTCCTGCTTGTACTCTGCACCTCCGACTTCAGATGTAACTCCACGTTAAGCCACCACGAGAAGTTCTCAGACAATTCTGGTTATGGGGTGTATCGGTGAGGAGGAGTATAGGGGTCTGGTTGAGAACTTTGTGGGTGGTGGTAGACATCTTGCCAAGGAGCCTCTAACTCCTGTTTCCATCAAGGGAGTGGACATGGACGTGGTGGCAGCCCTACACAATACTGAGGTCCTTTAAAAAAAGGGGGCAAGGGCAAAGCAGGATGCTCTTCCTAATGATAAGTGTCTGCCATAGTCAGTGTCGTATTTTAGGCTGCCATTTGCTGTTGTGTCAATATCAACTCAGGGGAAACACCTCACAAGCCGAACCAGCCGGTTCTGACTCTGTCATTAGGATAAACCTAACCTTGGCAAAAAAAAATAATGGACGAGGGGCACCTTCAGTGACCGGGTCATACCACCATGATGTACCCAGGAGGCGTTGCTTTGTCCCCGCCACCATCAGACTATGTAATGCCTCCATACGGGCCCTTCCCTGCCTTGTTGGGCTGCATGTGAAAGCCACCATCGGTAGACTTACTGGCTGGCTGATAAGTCAACATGCCACATTTCCCTATGTGTTTGTGTCATGTCAATATGTCATTGTGTGTCAACTGGGGCAGCTGGACAAGGACAACGAAATGAGTGTACAGTCACAATCAAATTTTCCTCTGAGATAAAGAAAGCGTCTGTCCATCTGTCTGTCTGTCAGTCTATCTATTTGTTTGACCAACTAGCTGTCTAACTTTCGAACCAAGGAGTTGCACACCTCCAGGAGTGACCACAGAGAAACAAGGGCCAGGCTCAGAGGCGTCATGGCACTGCAGCCCAACTGAGACAAATTAAAGAATAAACATGAATCAGTTCTCAGCTGTGGGGAGTTGCGACATCATGAGTATTATTATCAGTTAAAAATATGTTACAACCTTATCATGTAATAATTGCTGGTTAATCTAATAATGTATTGCATTATCAGGAAAAGGTTATTGCAATTTAAGTAAATAAACTGAAGATGATTACATTTTTTAATCATTTAGAGGGACATTTTATTTTGACAAGGTATTACTTTGTCCAGTAGTTAGTACATGATCAGCTTCTACCAAACCTTGGGCCAATAATGGCCCATTAAATTACTACACTAATATGGGTAGTCCTTTAATTTTCTGAGGGAAGATGACTAATTATGTACAAAATCTTAATGATTTTTGTTCAGAAGCAACAAAGTACTTGGGTATTTTAGAGTTACTCTTGTAAATGAGCATTTTTCTTTACTTGTACTTGAATAAAATATTTCAGTATTCTTTCCACCTCTAGTCCCCACAGACCGAAGCTAAATCAGGCTTTGACACAGCCCAATTTTTTAAAACAAAATTGCCAATGTGCTGCATGGGTGCCACCTAACAATAGAGCATCTTAGTTTATTTAGGCAATCTCATATAATATAGAACCTATTAACTAGCATGTGCACTGTTCTTGCATTCAGTGCATTCAAGTCAGAAATATGATGTTTTCTACTAGAGGACCCCAAGACCTGCAGCAATAAAACTGGGCTTGAACTGAATGACCTGGAATAACTTATATTTTAGAGATCCCGGGACCTGGTGGGATCAACAAGGATTTGTAGGATCGAAGATTTCTCCAGGAGTGATACTGGAATTCTAAATTCGTGGTGGTAACAAGGGAAGTTCAGACATTCCTGCATGACAATAACAGAACAGCAGATGGCAGCACTGGTCTAGAGTATGGCATTAGACTTTAGTTGAAGCCTCTGTTCAACTCATGTATCCACCCATAGAGTGTACACTATCATTTATTGTAGTATTAATAATACTACATTTTATTTATACAGAATTTATCTAAAAGCAGAGTATAAAAAGTGCTTCACAACAAGGCATAAAAGTAACAAATAGATAGGACATAAAATTGGGGGACAATTTAAAAAGAAATGTGGTTGATAGATTGGTGATCGTAGGTGATTTTCGCAAACGACTTACATATTTAGCAATAACTACAATATTGTTAGAAAAATACTGCAAGTTAATATTCTCTACACAACATCTTGCAAGGCAGGAAACGCAGTGTGAAGAAGTCTTGAACGCAGCCCAGTTGCACGAGGGTGACGTCATGTATAGAGAACACGTGTGACATGGCGCGTGGCTTCTCTCGGTGCATAGCGTTTTCTTTCATATTGATGCAAACTTGATAAATATATGTGTCTAAGCAGTTTGTAGTGTGAACTTCTCGAGTCGGGTGTCTGTAAAAATCAGCGCCTCCCGCCACTACGATGTCAACACAGTGTGAGTTATTTAAAAACCTTTATTTATAACGACCTCCATAGCATTTCAGTACGCTCACAGCATGGTGGCTGTACTATGATTTGTAAACTAACCCGCTGCGTGTAAATCCTGGCAGGATCTTGGATTGAAGTCGGATTCATGTAATGCATCTTCCACCTTTTTCTAAAATGAAGAATCAGTAAGGCGCAGCGATAAATGTTAACATTCTTCAAGATGAGATGAGGTGAAATAGAATATACATCTAAAGAATATAAGCAATAAAAACATACATAAAAGGGAAATAGAATATGAACTGCAGGCATATGTGTCTATTGTCTATTACTTACTTAAATATGGATTAGTAAATATGAGTACATCACAGAAACTTTTTCAAAGTATACACATAATAATAAAGAGCAATCAAATTCTTGACTATCAAAGGAAGAATATTCACAATAGAATATAAAAAGCATCTTGCACTAAGAATGAGAATGTTATTTAGATTATGTTGAAAAAAATAGGAAGTAAGTATAAATAAATTAACTACAGAGACAATAGGAGGATGTTTTCCCATTCAAAATAAATAATTTCATTGTCTTTGGAGGGAAAATTGTTGTTTTGGTATTAATATGTACAGAAATCTCAGCGTCCCCAAACCTTTTCATGTTAGGGATGCCCAGATAGACCACAGACACCCCCTTTTAATAAAGCTCTTGTCTTGTCCCAGTTGAGTTGTTGAGTGTGAAACCTCTGATCACAACAGTCACTCGTCTACATTCTTTTTTTGTGCAAATTACAAACTACAATTTCAATATAATTCACTTGAGATTACTCCAACCACAGAATGTATGAGGATAATCATAGATTTCACTCTTGCCTCTAGTATCTCACCAAGTACAGTGCAGGCAGTTCTACATTTCAATACTAAATCATCAACAATGGATTTTTTTTGGGACTACATCTTCAAATAGGGGGTCCAAGGCCAAATGCATCTGTTTAGGGGCATGTGGCAGAACCCCTTGTCCTAGACTTTCTCAAGCCAAAACAGACATGTTTTAGGAAACGTTTGTTATGTATTGGGGCGGCAGTATGGCCTAGATCTTAGAGAGACCGCCTCGTACCTGGCATGTCCCAGGTTCCTCCTCATCCTAGTAACAACAGATGTTGTGTCCATCAAACAGCCATATGTCCTGCTGAAGTGTCCTTGAGCAAGACATCGAATCCCTTACCTGTAATCAGGTAAATTACTGAATTGGAATTAATATTGATGACCACCTGTTTTGGTTGTGTATTAAAACATTTAAAGCACTTTGCTTCTCTTTATATGTGGTGCACACATAGCAGGTCATTTTAATACAATTTGGCATTATTCACCTGGGCACAATTTCCAAAGCTCACAGGAAACAAGAAATACATTGTCCATCCACAAGATGACTTTATTTTGACTACATTTAAAACCCCTCCCAGAAATCACTGCACCACATTTTACAACTCTCCCTCCATCTGCGTGTCAGCCTGCAGTGCAACCAACCACTATTTGCTACAGGCTATTTATATTTTTGTTGTCATTGGTAAACCCTACATGTCTGCCTACCTTGTCCTGGTTTTCATTGGTTCGAGCTACTGCCCGTCATAGTATTTCCGCCCATATGGCCCCCTTTGATTGGTTGGTGCTCCTTCTTTTTCCTCCCCGTCGTGGCGGTGGGTCGGAGCCGCTGTGTCCCCGGTCTGGCACGTTCCTAGTCAAATTCTCCACGGTTTAAATTTGGATCCCCCGATAACAAAATCCTTAAAATATTGACCCCTTCTTAAACTCACTGTAACTGCTTCTAAGGCTGCGCATAACCCACACATCTAAATTTCAACCAGAACCCCTAGAAGATGGCGGTGGTAAGCGGGATGTCTGTGTCGGCGGTAGCCCGACTGGAGGGCCGAGAATTCGAGTATCTGATGAAGAAAAGGTCGGTGACCATCGGCCGGAACTCCTCGCAGGGCTCGGTGGACGTCAGCATGGGACACTCCAGCTTCATCTCCCGGCGGCACCTCGAAATTTTCACGGCGGGAGAGGACGGCACGGGCAGCGGGGACTTTTATCTCCGATGCCTTGGGAAAAATGGGGTGTTTGTAGATGGGGTGTTCCAAAGACGAGGTGCTCCACCTCTCCAGCTTCCACGAATGTAAGATGGATTTGTTCAGTTTGGTGTTAATTGTTTGGACTAAAAATAAATCTGTAGCTTTCGGCTTCATCTTTTGTTATTGTTTTGTTGCCATGTTGCACGTGTTGTGTCAAGCAACGCCTCGACTCGCTCCATTCTGTTGTACGGTGAGAACGTCACGCCAAAGTCCATCAAACAATTTGGCTATGTAACCTCCCTTGCTTATCGTCAAATGATACACACCTTGTATAACACTTTATTTAAACCCTTTTCTAAATCGTTAGGAACTTGTGTTTTATTCGGCGCGCATATAATTTACTAAGCAGCTATTTTTTTCAATAACATTCCTACTTTTAGAATTGGTTCATACTGCTTTCTATCGCCCACCATAGTGTATGTTGACAGCTGAACCAGTTATTGAAATATGTTATTGATATGTTATTGAAATATGTGCCGATTCTAAGAGCGGCTGCTAGCGATTTAGAAAATATCTTAAATCACGAGCTGCAAGGTTTGTATATTTGCCGATAAGCACGAAACTTCAAACTGCCTGGTGTGTGAATAGAGTTCTGTGTACGTGTGTCTGCGCACGAGAAAGGCATGCACCGGGGCTAAGCAACACCCAACTGCCTCTGTCCTACCTAACGTGCTAGCAGCAGAAGCTAACACTTGCTAACAATTGAAGCCGTGTTTGTCCCTAGTCGGAACCTGCTGCAACGCAGTCTTTATTATTATTTACCGAGACTCAAATGACAAGTCATTATTGCCCTATTCCTAGTACAAGATAATCTTGACGCATGGAATTGTGTTTTGGCACCCAGGAAGCTAACGTCAGTGCAGTAGATCATTTGCTCTGGCTCAATGTCAACTTGGCCTCATGTTCCCCGTCGGCATGTTTACACTCCCTGCTTGTTTGTCAGTTTTAGCCAGTATTTCATTTCCCTCCGTTGTAACACAGTATATCATAGATGAAGCAGTATGTATTGCTTGCAGTGTCTTATTTGACATTTTGACATTTTAAGTGTACCAGTGTGCCAGTCGTGTACTTTGGGGTTGTGTATTTTCAATCAGAATTATCACCACGCCGTGGTAGTAATTCAGTTAAGGCATTGAATGCAGACGGTCAGCAAAGTGGTCCAAATATACCCCATCAATAATAAATTAGACATGTTAGACATGGTCTGTTACATAATGGTAATGGTGGACGTCCATATTTAAACCCAGTACAGCTGAACCTCAATTCTCCTTACTTGGCTTCAATTAGACCTCACTTGGCCTGCTTGTTGCCAGGCAAGAGTGTATAGAAGCAACACAGCTTTCATATTAGTCTATAATATTTGTATTAAGAATGCATTGTGGTTCCCACTGATTCAACCCATGATGTACAATATAATTCAACAGACGTTTTGTAGGAATATCCATGCCAATGTAAACAATACTGATTCAAATGGAAATGTGTCAACATAAAAAGTGAAAGTAAGCCAGGCGGCCTGCAGCTTTGTTCACTAACACACTCGTGCTTGGCTTGTATTCTCAGGTGCTGTTTCCGGTTCCCCAGCACTAGTATAAAGATAACGTTCACAGCCCTGTCCAATGACAAGAAGGAGCGAAGGAACATGCCGGAATCGCCGGTCAAGCCCGTCCAGCCCCAGATTTCGCCGCTGACCATCAACATTCCTGACAACATCGCCCACCTCATGAGCCCCCTGCCTTCACCGACCGGTACCATCAGGTGAGACTTTACCCCGTGGAGTTTTTGTGCAATGCTCAAAACAGCAGACGGTAACATCAGGGTAAGAAAAGAGGCAGCCATTGATTCCTGAGTGGTTTGTGTTGTGCATCTACTCCAGCCTTGGCTGTACAGAACACACGCTCAGAACGCAACCCTCACACATGGCCATTCCTCTATTTCACAGTGCGGCAAACTCCTGTCCGTCAAGTCCACGGGGGGCGGGACTCTCCAGCTACAAAATGGGCCGGGTCCTGACCTCTGACCTCATAGGGGACAACTCCCAATCAGAAAACGACAAGGAGGCCTCAGGTGAAGATAGTCCAAAGGTGAGAGCGGGGACGTCCAGATCAGATTCGGGATGAATATTGTGTATTTTCTTCATTAAAGGAGGAGATGATAGACGTGATGTAGTCTTCACATCGTGGCCCTAACATATTTTCACTTTTTTCGGTGCAGTATTTCTTAAAGTAGCAGCAAATAGTTTTGTTTAAAACCAAACTATCTCCAAATAACAGACGATGATCCTCCACTCTTAGGAACTAAAACAACATTGTAAGTTCAGACTGCGAAGAAGGATTTCCCTCTCCAACACTGGGCCGATTCGTTCTTTTGCACTTTTCTCGGCGCTGTGTTTTTCCAAAGATGGTACCTGTAAGGTTTCTCGCTGTGATTGGTCACATGTAATGGAAGCACTTGATAGACCACACCAGGGAATTGAAAATGCCTCACTGTCGCCGAATTACACAAGTGTTAATTTTAGAAACATAAAATCAATACATTAGATTATCTACAATGCCCTAGTATCTGCACCACAAACGTCCTGGTTACTCATTGAAGTCTAAAAATTGCCCAATGCTCATGAAAACACAGACTTTGGAGTACAGAACCGTGTGTGTGTGTGTGTGTGTGTGTGTGTGTGTGTGTGTGTGTG
>CABFOQ010005350.1:0-11705 GCA_900660455.1 Gephyroberyx darwinii
GACCCTGAATAGGAATCAGTGGGATCTTTATTTTAACGGTAACAAATTGATTGCAGTTACTGTTATTTTGTAATCAGATTCCTCTAACCGCATCACATGTGATTTGTTCAGCCTCCTGAAATTTTGTAAAATGAGAATGAACTTGTGAATAAAAAAGCCTGAAAAAAAGTTTCTTATTTAACCATGACCAAAACTTTACCCCAACCTTAACCAAGTTTGTTTTAGTTGCCTAAACTTAACCATTAACTAACATTTTCACGTGACAAACAGGTAAAAATGGAGTGCTGAATTTGTGCAATTGTCACGTAATGCAATTGGTGATGGAGTGATGGAGTAACGTAATGTTCACATTATTTGTGTCCACAACGTGTAATCTGCACATAATCACAGTTTGTGCTCATTTCACAAAATTTCATGAGACTGTTTTACTGGATTCGTTGCTCCCTGTGCCCTGTGAGTGTGTGTGTGTGTGTGTGTGTGTATGTGGGTGGATTGAGTGGTTGGGGGCTGGGTAAATGATCTGGAGGAAACCAGACCACCAGTGCAGACGCCCTAGACTGTCGGGGTAATGTGTGGAACAGCTTGGTCCCTACAGATGAGAGCAGCATCCAGGAATTTTCCATATCTGTCGCCCTTACAGGACCCCGTGGACCACAGCTGCCAGGAGTCTGTCATGCGACCAGCCATGCACACCGACCTGCAGTCAAGAAATTTCTCCTTCCTGGAGACTACAGCACCGCGCTGTGTGTGTAAAACTAGCTAGTCTCCATTGGGAATAAAATATTCTCTCAGAGAGTAAGGGATTGTTCCCAGTCATTACAGAAGGTGTATAACACAGAAATATTAAAGGTTAAACAGGTTCAGGCCAATTAATACAGCACAGAGACTATAATGAAGTCGCTTTACTTTCAAGAGAGGGTGCAAGAGAGACTCTGGTGGAGGATATAAAGACTAACATCAAGTCTACAATTGACACAGAATCTTCTAGTACTTTTATTTTCAAGAGCTTTTCCGTTGGATTCTTACTGAAATGTGTCAACGGTGATCTCTTGTCACTACTGCAGATAATAGATTAGCTTAGTTAGCTTAGTTTCAGCTTAGTTAGCTTAGTTTCATTTTGCAAGTCATTCAAACAACCAAATACATTATGTTTTGTCATTGAAGGACATTTTTATCCCAGGGAATGTAATTTGGGTTACAGTGACATCCACAAATGTTTGTGAAATCCAGACTGTATGGAGCAGGATTGGGTTATGGTTTATGACTGGGTTGATGGAAAAATATGTACCAACAACTGTCAGACAAACTGGGGACAACTCTTCAATAAAAATTATATTTTACAACACGGTCTGTTTTCGTGTCCCTAAATAAACTGTGTCTGTTTTGTTTGCCTAAGAGTGCCAAGAAGAACAAGCAGGCATCTACGTTTTCCATCTACTGTACTTGAGTGAAAGCTTCAGTTGTCATTAAGTTTACAACCATGGTAGAGAAATTGTTCAGCCCTGCAATCAAAGCAATTTTGCTTTGTTTGTTTACAGACAACTACAACTAGAATTTTAGCTTTAATTGACCTAGGGCGTGCATGTTGTTCCAATTAATACATAGAGCTCCAGTATGATTCAGGGCACCAAGCTGCAGATCTGCATTCGATAGTAAAATATAGTTTCAGAACCCCAACATTATTTCAGCAGGGAGGAAGAGACAGTCCATTTTGCAAATTGACTCCTTCAGGAGACTGCGGTCTTGCATTTCCACGCCTCCCCCATGTACTCCTCTGCTGGGAGAGATACAGAAAGCAGGAAACCGATTCTCTGAAGACGGCCATGGATTTATGACATACAGGCAAGTGCGACTGAACAAGGCCTATTCCCATCTGGGCTGGGAGCCACTGCCGTTGTTTGAGATTTATGACGAGGATGACACAGCTGATTACTCTCGGTTACTGAAGAGAATTGGACACGGACTGGATTCGCCTTTGTTTGTGTGCGTGTGTGCGTGCGCATGCGTGTGTATGTGTATGGGTTTTTCAGAGAGCAACTGGAACTGCACTGGCCCCGCTTTATATGGGTTCCTGTCATGACAAGTGACCTTTGCCAAACCTCCATGCCCTCCACAGCACTAAAGTTTTACAGGCCAACTCGAACTTGTTGTGTTAAATAACTAAATAACTAAATAACTAAATAAATAAATAAATAAATAAATAACATCCGGACTAATGGAAAACAGCAGAGTGAGGGTTGCACATGCTGATGCGAAGAAATGTGGAGACTTTGCTGTGACCCCAGAAACCGCATGTGCTCTGGACTTTTCCGTATTCGTCTTGACAAATTTGTGGGCTCTGCGTTTTGCTGCGGCCAAACCCTGGACTTCGAGAGTTCAGCCAAACCAAATAAAGACTGCACAATGGCTGTGGAGTTGTTATGACCCCTTCAACCCAGTCTGGGACATGCTTCTGGATTATGCTGCTGGACTCACTGAAGCAGCAGACTGTAGAGTGTCACCTTGTCCGATGCCACATGAAAAGGGCCCTCCGCCCACTTGCCAGGCGCAGCCACCAAACCATGATAATAAAGTGAAATGAAAGAAATGCTCTGATTTTCACCCAGTCAATAAATCACAGTGAAAAAACAGCAATACATTGAAGAGGAATAGATTGAAGAGGAATAGATTGAAGACAGATGGAAATTCGTTTTTCTTGAGCCACCATTTAACCGATGCTATGAAATTCAACGTAGATGGCAAAATCATATTTAATGTTTGTGTAACAGAGAATGTAGCCCAGTCGGAGCCCCTTGAGCACTGAACAACTATGTCCGCCCTTCACTGTCTTGTTCCTCAACTACATCTACCATACTTCTTCCAATAGGGAAAACTGGGGCGACACATGTCCTATACATTTCAGAGGGAAAAACTATTCATGTCAGGAGAGAGAAAGAACAGATGGACACATTGGTTGACATCAGCTTGGAATAAGTGTGGTTTTCTCACAAACCCTCGCTCCTCCCAAGGCCTACTTTTAGGCCTTTGGGAAGCATAGAGTCCATTCCACGGGTCTCATTCCTCTTCGCTGTTTGGATGAGCCTTTTGGTGAAAGGGGTTGCTCTGTGAGATTGATGAGCCATGGCCAATTAGAGGCTTATCCTCGGAGGCCCACAAAGACACCATGATCTCAGACATAAACACTGGCGGCCATAGGGCCTGAGAATACCTGTTGTCCATGGATGGAGGGCATGCCTCAGGCCACCAGCTGGAGAGGACACCAGTTCTACTCTGGAGGTTTCAGATTCTTCACCAACTCAAAATACTTTTAAACAGAAGTCAACTAGCATTTTAGAAGAGAACAAGAGCTTGTGCCACAGGCTAATACCATGGGTGATCTCAGTATTCCAGTATGGTGCCATCCCAGTGGGGGCGGGGAGGGAGTGGGGTGGTGGATGGCTGTTCCATATGACACCCTGTGGTTGACGAGCAACAGGGCGCCAGCCAGGGGCTTGTTAGACAAACTCTGACAACAAGAGACGCTGCCCTTGAAAATCAATTATAAACAGGAGAGCGTCTCTGCATCTGTTTCTGCTTGGAGTTATGCAGCAGTGTCTGTTCTTTTTTTGGGAGGTCTGACTCCACAGCCTTTCAAATGACCATCCCTGTGGGATTAGTGATGGCACTAAAGCCTCTGGGACAGTGCTTGTAAATCAGATTGGATGATCTGGGGCGATGAAAGGTCTGGGAGGCCTCCGTTATTTGACTAGGCCATTTATTGGGGCTTCTTGGGAGGGGGTGTCTCATTATAGGCGCTTAGTGAGACATATAAAACAGGAATAAAAAATGATTTGGCCATTTGGCGAGGGTCGTATGTGGGCAGCATGCTGTCCGTATGGAGTAAGGAGGTCTTTTCTCATTACTGTCTATTCATGGTCCTTCAGCACTTTGCTTACACAACCTGGGGCCCAAGTTACCCTCAATTGATTCAACATGTCACCTTTTCACCAGCAAGTGCTCGGGATCCATGTTTAAAATAGCCAACTAGGTAAATTCCTGGCCCCTTGAAATTGCTATTGCTATATGGAATTGCTCTCCTCTTGCCACGCCAATTTCACAGTAAACCACAGAGATCCTCCTACTACTGTGCTAGCCCATCAATCTTGCTAATGTCTGCTTTCCTCTTAAGAATGAATTGTGTTTGTACACCTTGAATCTAAATCCTGCAGTTTTATTTTAAATAAAAGTGAAAACATTTGTCAGTCGATCACATGGGAGGAATTAGTTATTTTGTCAAAATATAGACCCATGCCCCACATCAGATCTGGATGTCCACCATAATAAACTTTCATGAACTCTGTATATGCTGCTTGCCCAAACTCGGCATCTATTGCACGCCCAACCGTCCTGGTAGGGGGATCCCTCTCTGAGTAGCCCCTCCCAAGGTTTCTTCCATTTTTCCTAAAAGGTTTTTTGGGAGTTTTTCCTTGTCCTCTGTGAGGGTCTAAGGTTGGGGGATGTCGTGTACTAACCATTTATTGTTTTCACATGTTGGGCACTGTGAAGCCCTTAGAGACTGTAACGGTGATTAAGGGCTATACAAATAAATTTGATTTGATTTGATTTGATTTGACCTGTATTTAGGTATTATTACTGTCTCCACGGTGTGTTTTAGTATGCTGCGCAGATTATTCAATAAATGGTAAAATAATTTGGTACTTCAAGCTTATTTACTGCAATTGTTCCAATCCTATGAATGTAAATTATTTTAATAAGAAGTCATTCTTAAAAAAACAGATTTAATCAGTAGCTGTATGTGAGGCAGGAGAAGAAATATGTAGTTCTTCACCTGAATTTACAGTTTTGGTCTCTGAGTTTTCCCTGTAAATCACATTTATTCAAAATACACAAACTCATTCTGCAACACGAAAATAGACTTTCAGTGTTGCCCTTGCACTAGGTACTGTATTTTAGTCTAACATTCCCTTGCTGACAGCAACCTGCTGTGCTCTTGCAAACTCTACGTCATCACTCTGCAACAATACAAGCTCTGACTCCTTCTCTGGGGAGAATATTTACAGCCCTTTTATTTTTTTTCAAGTGAAAGCATGCAGTGAAATGCAGTGTGATAAAAGGCCCCCATACTGAGACCACCCCCAGAGACAGAAAAACCATAATGGGCCTTTGAGACCTCTTGTGTTGAACAGACCTCACCGACTCTTCCTATTGTTACTGGGCCATTCTACTCCATTTTGTCCATCTGTTCTTCAGGTCCTGCCTTTTTGTCCACCTTATGGACAGCAGGAGTTAAAGGCATGTCTTGGTTTGTGACTTAGACACTGCTTCTGTCTTTACTCAGTGGAGCACATTATACAACAACCCAAACAACTACCTGCTTTTAGGCAAACAATTCCATAGAAAACCTAAGCAGCAGAGTCTAGATGAAAAGAATGTGACAATATATTTAATTCACAGAAAACCCTCGAACATTTTTCACACATACTAGTCACCCACAAATGCATAATACACCACATTATATCGTAGCTCATGCATCAGACCCAAACCACAGAGCTGCCTGGCTAATGGTCAGGCGGAGGGATAAGGAGAGCTGATTCCCTGGAATTCATTCCTGTGAGGTAGTCCAACTCCCATTCACTGGCAGAGGATGAACTATTCCTTAATGCTATAAACAAATATTATTCCATCCTAGTCCGGAGGAGGAGGGGCAGCAGCATACTCATGAATGAGTCTGTTTGTTAATGTGCGAGGCCCTGACATTCTGTTAGGGCTGTCAATCATCTGCAGCGGTAACCTACAGATTGCTAAACAGAAGATGATGGTGTGAAGCAGCGCTCTATACACCCATAAACATGACAGATTTGATCCTAGCTTCGACAAATGCAAAAAGGAATATTGAAATTCTACAACAGTGCTCTAGAAATGAAGCATCGGGTAAAACAAAGCAAGAATACAACAATAAACCCCCTTTTGAGCACTGACATCACAAACTGACACTAAGAGGTTGACCGGGTCAGTGGGGAATGAAATCTTGTAGAACAGAACGTAATGGTTATCTCCTGTAATAAAGGTGCTCTTGTGCTGGCTCTGGGATGGCCTTGTATGTATTGTTGGCATTCATCAGCCCTGCATCTTGATGGAGCAAGAAGATTACACCATGTAATCTTGCCAGGGAAGGAGGGGCTGGCAGTGGACTGGAATGAATGAGATGAATCAGGAGAATGGGATGCCCGGTTTGGATCACAGTGGGATTTGTGCTCATTGACAGCATCAGTTATTTTTCCCAAGTGCATGGATGTGTGTCACAGAGAACTGAATAAGAACTGAATTTGAAAACATATTGAGCAGTGATATTTTACTCCAAACTAGACCGAAATAAAAGTTGACAGCTGAATGCAATGATGATCAAATTCAATTTCAAACCATTATATTCAATTTCAAATTGCGTAATACAAATTATGCAATTCAAATTCAATTTTTGAATTCAATTATTCAATTTGAGCATGGCTAATTCAAATAAATGTAATTCAAATTCAATTTCTGGCAGTAATCTCAGCCCATAGACCTCCACTCTCAGACCACTCTGAGTTTATAGCCCCACTGATGGGTCAGTAAAATGTTATCTTTCCAGCAAATGAAACACTGCATTGTAACGCCACTTCCACTTATGACAGAAAACCGCCAATTATACTGTTTTTGTTTTCAACCATCTTTGTTTGAGTAGTAAGGTGAGGCTGCAAAGTGAAAGCAGGGGAGAGCGTATTAATCAGAAGGTCCCACTGGCAGCCGGGGCCATCGAGATGATCACACACATAAATAACAGGCCAAACAGCGGGGCTAAGCAGAGGACATACAAGGGCAGGAGGCAAAAGGCCAGACATTGAATTAGAAGGCAATTTAGAGTTAAACGAATCCCATCTGCAACTCAGATTTATTGACCAATGACCAATAAATAGGGGTTTTCTGGTAACATGAGTTCAGACAAAATGAAAATCCAACTGATATTTGTTACTCTAAAGATATTTCATATTAGCTGGACTGAGTAAGGATGTGTTTCTTTAGGCGCACAGAGGAATTTATTAAACAATCAAGGCTTGCAATTATTCAGTGCTATCCATGAAAAAATGGCAGGTCACGATTAAATGCCATTTGAAAAATAGAGGGTATGATTTAAGAATGAATCATTATTTCAATCATCCCAGTAACTGCTGTACACAGTATCAAACACAGAAAACAGATGTTTAATATAGAATGGAATAATCCAATGTTATAGATCACTGTATTCAAATGTTAATTATTCCTCTAGTGCTATATAATACTAATGTACTAGACCACATTCAATTAATTACACTCTCAGAGCTGTCATAGGTGCTAAGTGGTTGTATGCTGTCTGTCTATTTTGAACAATGTCCCTTTAACAAATTTCTTTGCTTGCCATAACACATTTTATAAGGAAAAGAGGGCAGAAGGAGGAAAATAAAATGACTAGTGGGATTTATATAATTTGAATGAGAATAGAGAAAAAAGAGATGCACTTGTTAATTATGAAGATGTTTCCAGATATTATTAACCCACTCAATGCATGTACAATGCTGCAGTGTCATGCCAGGACAGTAGGGAATTGCTAATGAAAAATCACTGTATTGTTCCTAGAATATTCCTAGAGCGGATTATAGTGTTTGTGGTCGTGACTTTTTAGCGACCGTATCATATTTTATGGTATTTTTTTAAATCTCCTATGGTATTGATATGATATGCCTATAATATTCCTATAAGGACTTATAACTTATAATAACGGGTTACATAGACGTTGATATGTGGACATAAATGAATACGAAGAGGAAAACCATTTATTATTCAGATGTTGATTTAAAATTGGAGGATTGCAATTTGCAACCATACAGCACGGAGGTTTTGTGCTTGCAGGCACGTAGCTGTATTGACATTGAACGCTTTCGAGGGATTTGACGTTTCACATCTGTGCCCCCGGAAGTGAATCTCCTTACCCAAGGAGGTCAGAATGGCGGCTCGCTGCATGTGAAGAGGACGAAGCGAGAACCGGCTTCATGCTTTAACAACATGTTTAAAACGCCATGCAGCAGACTATCAGGTAACAGCGGAGAAGATTTTGTTTAACGTGCTGTTGTACCAAGTGATTTTTTTTAAAATTTGCGACTTAGCTCCCTGCTGAAAATATCATGGCGGCTAGCTAACTTAGCATAGCCAGGTAGCTTCCTCATATGTGAGGTAACTGGCATCTGGCTAGCAATGACCTTAAGCAGAAGTCAACCGCCTGTGCAAGAAACATCCTTACTTAGCTACTGATGTCACTTTTGGCTGTTTTTATTGTCAGCTGTGTCTTTTTAAACGGCACCAAAAGCTAACTTACTAAGTGAAGTTCATGGTCAGTTGTCATATTGGCAGGGAATGCGCTGCAAGATCAACATCACGAGGATACTATCAATACATGCGTCATCTTGTTGTTTTATAACTTATTGCGTAGACAGTTTATGTCACCATAGCACTTGTTTTTGTGACTTTGTATTTCCTCTTACATTTACTTTAGGTCTGGTTGGTGCCAGTGTGAACCAGAAATTAGTACGAAATATCCTTAGAAGTAACCAGAGTACCCGCAGCCTTATCCAGCTCCACAGGAGAGATCCATCAAATTGGATCACCTACCAACATCTGAACTTCCTGAAACGCCAGGTACATTTCACTGGGGCTAATGGATGAATATCTCTGTGTGCCTCGATGCCTGAAAGACATTGACATACTTGACAAAACTATTGCTTATTAACAATGCATTCTCTGCATCTGAATGTTGCTTGATTCACAGTGGTCAATGTGCAGTGCATTCTTGCTATCCATTTTATCATGGCAACAGTAAATGTATTCCCTAAATCTTTCTTTTCATTCCTTCCCACCTATTTTCTTTTCAGTATGTAGGGAAGAGCAACACTGAGCTTCACCAGCGAGCCATCCCTAAACAGGCACCTGTCCTGACCGTTGTGGATGAGAGAGATGACAATGTCATAAGGCAGGTCCAGCAAGTACCAACTATTGATCCTGTGGTCACCGACCTCATGCCACAGCCAGAGGATGTGACCAGTGAAGCAGTGGCACAGCCTGCGATATCCACCCTCAAGCCCACTACCGGACAGACTGTATTACAGACAAATTCTGTGTCTGATGTGGTTGAGACCTCGGATGAGACTCCCCATGTGCAGGTGGAGACCAATGAGGCCAAGCAGGCTCGGCTGGACAGACAATGGAGGGAGCTAAAAGTTGATATGGCAGAGTTACCGGACATCTACGCCAAACTCTCCAAAATCAAGCTCACAGGTAGAGGGACTTTGGTGAATATCTTGGATTATATTTAGTACGATGAAACCTTGATGTATGGAAGTAGCATGCATACAGAAATGTGTCCAGAAAGTTGTACAGTCTCATAATACATGCACTACTGCCAAGTCTGGGCCATTGTGGCAGGAAGCATTGTGTTGTTAGACGGTAGTAGGCATGATTGAACGCTTAGTGCGCTCCTTGGTACACCTCAGGGGGGATGATCCAGAGGATAAAAGTGCTTTGTAGCTGAGTCAGCACTAGTCATAGTTTAGTAATTGCAGTAATGTCACAAACTGTATAAAGTTTTCCTTACATTGTGTAGTGTATTCTACACAATAAGTTAAATGCTTAAGGGGGAAAGACCCATTACGCTCAACCAAATCTAGGTGATATAGGTAGTTTGAGGTTAGGGTTATTTTTTACTTAAGGGAAAGAGTAATCTTATCTGAAATTTCATGTCTTGTTTTGTTCTAACTATCAGTTTCTCTGGTGGTTTCAGCTCTGGTGGTTGTGACTGCAGCAGCTGGCTATGCAATGGCTCCTGTTCCCTTTGACCCAGCCATGTTCTTCCTGTCTTGTCTGGGAACAGGGCTAGCCTCCTGTACTGCCAATTCAATCAACCAGGTCAGTTACGTCAGAACTATGTCAAACAAGGTGTCTCTCTGTGTGTGTGTGTGGCTGTCTATTTCTGTGCCTGTATGAAATGTGTTTGATTTTGTACGCCACATCCACTCACAGCAGAAGTATTTGCAATGTAGAACTTGATAAAACATGGTAATTAATGTCATTTATGATATCTTAGTAATCACATTACATGATATCATCTCCTAGTAATATATTCTAAGCCATATTATTTCTTTGAAATTCTCACTTTAATCTTAACACTGTTACAAACGGGCCACAAGCTATGGAGCCAGCAGTCAGAGATGAGAGTTTTGCACCTATTCTATCCAAGCAATAACTGTGTTTTCATAAGTCAGTGGCCCTTTAATTTACAATCTGTGAATTGCAATTATTAATGAAGTGTACAATTTTAAATAATATATGTTCACAGAGGTTTACCATTTTGCAGAAACTTAACTGACTTCTGCATCTTAAGCCTGATCTCAAGCCTCTCAGCACTAATAAATGCTGAGGTCATCAAATTTGCCATCTTTGTATGTTTGTGCTGTAAATATTTCAGGACAATTGGCTACTGTTTTTTATTGTTGAAACGCACATGAAGAGTAGCTTGTTGAACATTTATTGCAGGTCACAACACATTGCTGCACATAGAGCCAATTCATTATTTTAATTCATTATTTTTATCTTGTTAGATCATCATGCCAATGTGATTTATTCATTTATTTTTTTAAACAGGGAGCGTTTTATTTTTATGGCTGCTCACAGTCATCATTTTTATGATGTTGCAAAAGTTATTTTTAGTGCCGTTGGACATATTAACCACCATGTTTTAGAGCATGTTTTTATTTCCTACATCAAGGTTGCATCATAACAGTCAAAAGTAGGGGCATGTCAAGTTCAGTCTCAGGGCACCTCAGTGAAAACTTATTGTACAACAGGAAACTGGAGGTTGGGGGATAATTCTTCAACCCATAAAGTCCTCACATAATGCTATTCTTATAGGGCTTTTGTGTGAGTCCCTCTGAATAACTGCACTAGCAAAAAGGCTCAAATCTAGGCCAAGGAGTACTTTTCAATTTAAATGGAAATATAAAATGAATGATTAACCACAGCTAATTTACTCGTAAACTACAGAGCTCTTAATAAACCCAAAATACCAAACATGTGGCCCGGGTAATAGTTTCAAGAATAGCAAAACACAGTACAGATGTAGTGATTATTCTAGTTTTAATTTAGTTTAATCCACTCTTTGAATGCAGCAATTGGTCTTTAAACTGTTTATTTTTTCTTCAAAGTATAATTTCCCTTTTGGGAGAAAAATTAGGTCTCATCTCAGCTGGCCAGATATCTATTGGTCTTGTAATGCTTAATAGGTTTTTTTTTATTGCACGTTGCACAAACACGTACTGTTGACAGATACCTGCATCCAGAGTTGTCCCACTTAATGCTGCCCCTTTTGTTCTAGAAAACACTGGAAGAGCCGTCACAGCCCCATTGACCTACACTACATTCCTCTTTTGCTACGCATCTCAAATATGCATTAAGAGCGCACTGTAAAGCTGTTATTATTTCCATGCTGAAAGCTTTTTTTCACAACTATAAATAAAGAAGAGCTAGAGCGCCTGGACACTTAGAAAGCCTAGAGTAATCAGGGCGCCCGTCTGTTGTTTGGTGTTGACGTTGTGCGCAGGAATTCGCTCCGTGACTTAAGAATATTAGTTTAATGGGTGACCTCT
>CABFOQ010005363.1:4305-34504 GCA_900660455.1 Gephyroberyx darwinii
CACACACACACACACACACACACACACACACACACACACACACACACACACACACACACACACACACACACACACACACACACATATACACACATACACACACAGTTTAAAGTAAGAAAGCCACTCAGCCATTAGAAACAATGCAGTCTTTGAGGGGCTGTTACCTGGGCAACCTGAGTAGAGGTAAGGCTCAAAACAATAAAAAAAAAAAAAAACAGGGTATAGAGAAGAGAAAAAAGGCAGACCCATGAGCAGAGAGGTGGAAGAGGTGGGGGGAACACTCAAAATGACAGTGAGATTTGAGAATATCAAAACAATGCATGCTTTTAGTTATATGATCATAACATAGAGACAAAGAGCGCTACATAGAAAACCTCAGTTGGTTGAGTTGGTTTAACTAGAAGAGCCTGTAAAACCCTGAAGCCCTGTAGCCACATGTCCATGCTGGACTAGAATCACATCCTGACAGACCCTTGTCATCTGTCTCTATCATTTTTAGTCTGATCATTCCTAAGTTCCCAATAAAGAAAAAATACTTGGGGAGTATGTACTACTCGCTCTCTTTTGGAAAGAAAAAAAGTCTGGTTCTACATTGCTAGAATACATGACCCAAAAAGCTACAATAAGGCTGATTGTCAGGTGTACGCTTCCTTCAATGAAGTCTACGCTTCAATAATGTCTATGCCTCCTTCAAGTCAGGAAAGTCCCCCGAATATACTTCTGAAATAATTCTGCCGTAGAAGAATCTAAGTCCCTTAGATGCTATGGACTACATTGTGAGACCCCAAGAGCTTTAGAGGAGACTCATTTAGCCCTATTGACATACATAACACCCACCGGTTAGAGATCTGCAGTATCTCATACCTTTAAACTTGCAATTTACATTTGGGCCCCACTATGTACAGAACATTATACATGCAATAAAACTGTGTTTATCCAGACACCTTAAGAATGGAGGTTATTTGTGAGAATGAATTATTCAGACCACTGAAATTCAAGAGGCATACTCAAACGTGCATGCACACACATTATGAAATGTTCCTCATTGTGCTTGTTCAGTAGAATCAGTAGAAATATAAATTAATATATATATGTAGCATTTTTCAGTTATCCAAAAAATTTTGAGTTCAAAACTTATTTATTTAGTCAAGCAAAATGATGCTTAATGGGGGAAAAAACACTTTAAATTAAAAAAAATTGAAATTAAAGTTTATTTATTTATTTATTTATGAAGTTTATTTAACATGAAAAACACGGCTTACTTATTCTGAAATGTTTTATCTTTAAAATTATTCTGAAAAGATGTGATATAAATGCAAACGTTAATTAAACATTATATTGTATCTTATCTGTTTTCACAAAAAATGAGGGTGTGCAATGATTGCGCATTTAGATTTACAATGGCAATAATGCCTAGAGACAGAGAACTAGGTGTGGAGTGCTAGGAAAGGGGAAGAAAAGTGGAGCAGGAAGTTTTGTTTCTGACCTGCACACAGATGTTCCTTGAGGATCCCCTGTGGATCAAATTAAGCAACATGGTGCACTCCACAGTAACACAGGAGACACAAACACCATGGTGCACTAACCCACACTGACTCTGCTCAGGAAAATAAAAGCGGGTTGACCACAAAGGAACCTTAACAAAGTTAGGGATGAACCTAATCTTGACTTATTTTCCCCCCAAACCATAATATTCCTCATTGATGGTAGCATTAAATCCATTTAACAGTTAACACCATTTAACATGTCCATGTTGGACTATCACATCCTGGTCCTTGTCATCTGTCTCTATCATTTTTAGTCTGATCATTCCTAAGTTCCCAATAAAGAAAAAATACTTGAGGATTTTTTCCTCAAGAGAGAGAGTGTCACCAGCGTCACACACCGCCATCACTATCATCACTTACCCTGTGTAATGATGTAATGGTGTTTGACCCTGGAAGAGAACTGGGGGAGGGGAGGAGAAAGGAAAAAGGGACTGTGACATCTGCAGGACCAGAGGCAGGGAGCGAGACATGAGGAAAGAGGGAGTGAAAGTGGGGGGAGGGGGAGAGGGTCTGTGTGCATGGCAAATCAGACCTTGTGTCCTACTCCCTGTTAGAAATGCTGATTCTTGACCTTCCCCCATGACATTGACAAAGTGGAGAGCCTGTGTGTGTGAGAGATTTATATATGTGAATGTATCATATTTGATATTATATAAACACATTTCTATAGCAATATCACCACTATGTCCTATTGTGCCAGTTTGTGAATTGTGAGTCTAATTCCACCATCTTCCTCAGCAGATAATCAGCACCATGGAAACCCAGGTGTCCAACGGTCCGAGCGGAACCAGTCTGCCTAATGGTCCAGTCATCAGCACCAATGGTGCCACAGATGATAGCAAAACCAACTTGATCGTCAATTATCTGCCTCAGAACATGACCCAGGAAGAGTTCAAAAGTCTGTTTGGTAGCATCGGAGAGATTGAGTCCTGCAAGCTAGTTAGAGACAAGATAACAGGTGATGGTCAAGCTCAATACACACTTTGTCCGCATTTAATACTTTATTGCTGCAACTGGTTCGGAGAATCACTGATGCTACTATGTGCCTGTGTTTGTCTGCAGGTCAGAGTTTGGGCTATGGCTTTGTAAACTATGTTGATCCCAATGATGCAGACAAGGCCATCAACACGCTCAATGGTCTCAAACTGCAAACCAAAACAATCAAGGTAAGTGGACCTTTACTCTCCATCTCATTCACTCTTTTTTTTTTTTTTGCTTCAATGCAGCATGGAGGACAAAAAGAAAGGAAATGGAATTTTTGCAAAGGAAAGGGGGGTTGAGAGATGTGGTGACAGACGTGACAGGGAGGGGAAATGGGGAGGAGGAGGAGGCAGAGGGGAGTGGTGGCTAGAACAAAGGAGGTGAGAGAAAGAGAAGGGGAGAGTGGAGGTCAGAAAGCAAGGGACGAACAGCATGCAGAGGTTATTGTGATGGAAATGTAATTAGGAAGCCTGACTGTGGGGCATAAGGGTCAGTCCAGGTTACCCCATCTGCCTCCAATCTGGGCTAATTAGGGGGCTTCTTTGTCCCAAAATCATATCAAGGGACGAGGGGGCAGAATGTTAAACACTACTGCCTTCCCTCCCCAAACCTGATCAAAGTAGATCAAAGATTGAGACAAAGCAGGATTGAGAAATTGAATCTCTGACAGAGCAGACATGGGGCTCCTGCAACAGCTGTCCTTGGATAGGGAAGTTATTGACCTGACCAATCATACAACCTCAGCACGCTGCAAGTCTAGTACTGGATTTGGTTCCTTTTGGTTCCTTTATTGAAGAACAAATCCTGCATATGCATTCAAAGGTAAAATAAATTATTTATTTTACCTCCGGTACAGCCATGTAGCAGGAGTGTTTAAATCATCATGACACCTATTATGCTATATTGCTAATGGTATGTTATAACATTCATTAATTAGTTGATGTGTCAGGAGTTACATCGTTCCTTCCACGATTCATTTCTCAAACAATCACGAATGCTCAAATTTTTAAAATGTCTCTATGAATAATACCATATATTACTCTATGACAAAGCAAATATCCAATTTTGCAGGAAGCATCAATAGAGAGGGGTGAGGCATGGAGGAAGGGGGCAGCAGTAGAAGAGTAGGGGGTAGCTCAGGGAGCAGAATGCCAATGACAGGATTAGAGGCCATATGGGCTGCAGGCACCATCTGTACTGTGGGAGCGACAGGGAGAGGGTTAATTATAGGGCAGTCTCTGCTCCCCGAATGCAGAAACTCCCCCTTGACTCCTCCAGAAGACCCTAATCACTGCACCACACAACCCTCCTGCTCATACAGTCTGTGTAGACAATACACACTGGTGCTTTGTACTGATGGATGAAATCAGACCACCTGCAAAACACTTTTGTTTAAATTCATATTACAGTATTCTTTGGGCCTGTGCGATAAACTAAATCAAACTTCACAGCCACAACTGATTTTCAAAATGAGTACAATCCTTGGATACTCATATTTATCAAACCTTTAAATATCCATAGCATCTCTACAGATTATATAAGCATATGTTTATGAAGTGAGTGAGCAAGTGTGTTTATGAGTTGTCAGGGATCCTGCATGCCTTGTGATCTATTTACATTGTTTGCTGGTTGCCAGTGGAGCCGTTCTCCCCTAGAGGATGGAGACAAAGGACGAAGGCAGGAGAGGGAGGGCAGATCAGCCTATCTCAGACAACACTCACACTCTCTCCCTCCATCACACACAAACACAACACTCCCAACAATGCACTGACTCGCACTATCTATCATACACATGCTCTCATACACACACAAACACATGAATATGAATGACTTTTACAATGAGTCAGATATCCCACTAGAATACTAGATGTAGAATGTACTCAAAAGTAGACAGCGACCAACAATAAATCACAAGGCATGCAAACACAGAGACCAAAGGCCATGCATTCTTTAACCTGCTAGTGAATTCACAGAATCTAGACAAAAGAAAAGAAAGTTGCTAACACTGTAACACTGAGACCTGTAAACTCATATTGGTATCGTCAGTGTGGGTGATGGTCACAGTGGCTGAGAGCATGTGCTCAAAGGCACTGATTAGCTGAACGATATTAATAAGGAACTCCTCTAAAGCTCATCCCAGTTACCCAACGTCGCTTAATGTAATATGTTTCTTGAGTTAATATGTTTGTTTTTCTGTGATTTATTTCTGTGCTCTAGGTATCATACGCCCGGCCAAGCTCGGCCTCCATCCGTGATGCCAACCTTTACGTGAGTGGCCTCCCCAAGACCATGAGCCAGAAGGACATGGAACAGCTGTTCTCCCAATATGGCCGCATCATCACATCCCGCATCCTAGTGGACCAAGTTACAGGTACAGCCTTAATTCACTTCCATGGTGTCACTCGAGCCCTTTTTCCCTGGATGAACTCTAACTACCCCAGGTCAGGCCCATGTGACTGGCAGGCTGCTGTCAACTAGTGAGTCAGTCTTTTACCCCCAGGTACTAACATGGGCCTGTTTTCTGATCCGGAGCAGGCATATCGCGAGGAGTGGGCTTCATCCGGTTTGACAAGCGAAACGAGGCAGAGGAGGCCATCAAAGGTCTGAATGGGCAGAAGCCCCTGGGTGCTGCCGAGCCCATCACTGTCAAGTTTGCCAACAACCCCAGCCAGAAGACAGGCCAGGCCTTACTGACCCAGCTGTACCAGACTGCTGCCCGCCGCTACACGGGCCCCCTGCACCACCAGACTCAGCGTTTCAGGTACTGAAGCTTTGCCACGCGCAGGCAACACACCACCTCAGCCCATCCCCCACCTACAGCTACACTGTAAAAAGCCACGCCCAAGCAGACTCAACTATATTGGTGAATAGCTTATTAAATATTTTATCAGTGGCTATGTGTGTTGTCTTGAAAAAAAAACAAAAAAACGCTGGATGACTTAGCACAACCCAAAGACAGAAAGTTGGTTTCTAGTTTTACGCTGAAGAACAATGTGGTGGAAAATCTGCAAATAACCATATTAAAAAAAAAACTAAAGCTAAGTTTTTGGTTTTAGTTGTATCAACATCACTTTCAAAGTTATAGCACTAAATAGCATTTTAGGTTGTGTCAGATTAGTTATGTTGTTAGTTGCTACAAAAATAAGTTCATTAAGCAGTATGGCAAATGGTTTCTTCTACATCACAAATATGCTTTAGAGGTCAAGTCACTTTCAACTCATATACAACTTCAACTCATTTCAACTTTGTCTGTGACTGGTTTAAGGGAGTGAATGCATTATGATTTGTTCTTAAAACTAATGAAGCCCTTATGAAGCCAAAACTAAGGATTGTAAGTTAACACAACTGAATTAGTTGACTTCTCTACTAGACAAGATGTTTTTTACAGAGGGGGCTCTATGGCGCTTTTCGTCTTTCCCTCTCACTCTTATTCTCTGACTTTCTTTTAAATTTCAGCATGAGCCCCCCATTTGGAGAGGGACCAGATCCAAATAACAGCACAAAATCAATGTAAGAGACCAGATTTTGCCAAGTACAATAAACACTACAGTGCTACAAATCTTGGTTTAAAAGGAATGATACTGACCCTTTAAACTTTGTCTATAACATTCATTCATTCAGGTATATGCATTAGAATGAGATTAGCACAGCCAGGCTTTGGTCACATCTAAGAGCTCAATTTTAAATCAAGGTTTAAAAATTGAGATTCAAAGGCCAATATCAAATATGTCATGATAATAAGGGGTTTAAGACTTTGAGACAAATTTTAAGGGTGACGCAATGGCTCTACCATGACAAAATGACTTTTCAGGTTGGAACCTTACTCAGCATAGATGCGCTACACAAATAATTTATTAGAATCAGCAGATAAGGAGTATGTGCACAGACCTAGGACACAGATAGTTGTTTTTCTTACATTTAAAGCACATACTTGGGGGAAAATTATTTTGGAGTTTTGGACTCGCACTGAAACATAAATACCAAATGAGACACATACTCAAAGCCCTATTGGGATTGATACGTCATCACTTTATGATTGGATGGGTTGGGACTATGGGCTCCGTTGCAGTGAAGGATGCCCTCTGGAGGACAGCTGGTGAAGGAGCTGCATGTTAACTGAAAGCCCCCCTTCCTTGTAGCTCTCATAACTAACTTCTCCACCCCCTTCATTCTCCCTCTTGCGTTGCAGACTCGACAATTTACTAAACGCCAGCTACGGAGTCAAGAGGTAAATGCCAAAGGTGTACTTTCAAAAGCATCCATGCCAAAAAAAACAAACCTCAAACAAAGTGCCCGGAATACCACCTGCTGACTTCATCCTGAAATTAGATATAATGGTCATAATTCCAGATTCACATTGCCCAGTGCCCATTCAACTATGTTATATAAGCAGCCCAGACAATAAAACACTATCTGCCATTATGATAAGCAGTGCTGTAGTCTTCTAACAGCAGGGTATTCTGGCATGGCTTTGTTTAACCTTTTTGTTCTTTTGTTTTGATTAATTGAAATGATTTCTATGTATTTATTTATGAACTAACATTGTCAGTTTCAGTTGCTTTAATGTCCCCTTTTTTCCACCAGCATGGACATACCAGATTCCGTTTGCGTCTCCTCTGTTTGCTCCAGTTTTTGTATGATTTGATTCTGATTTGCTTTTCATCCCTCTCTAGGTTTCTGTGTTTTGTTCAATATTGTGATTTCCGTTGAACATTGTGATTTATGTGTTTAATTCTTGCAGAGGCTTTGGTCAGCAGAGAATATGACAAAAATATGCAGAGTGTGTGGGTGTCTGTGTGTCAGAGCACACAGTGTCATTTTGTATGGAAGCAGGTAGTTTGGAGCCACTGTGGTGCCCACACATATTTATCTACTTACTGTACAGCAGAGGGGATGGACATGGGGTCCCCCGACTCCATACCCGACTACAAAGCTTTATCATTCTCACAGCTACATGCCCATAAGAGACAGTATAGAGAACTGAATGTTGTGTGGAACTTCAGAATGACACCCATGGTAGTTCTCCCTCTCTCCTTCCCAGATTCTCCCCCATCACCATCGACAGCATGACCAGCCTGGCCGGGGTCAACCTTACCGGGCCAACTGGAGCTGGCTGGTGCATCTTTGTGTACAACCTGTCCCCCGAAGCGGACGAGAGCGTCCTGTGGCAGCTCTTCGGGCCCTTCGGTGCTGTCACTAACGTCAAGGTCATCCGTGACTTCACCACCAACAAATGTAAGGGCTTTGGCTTTGTCACCATGACCAACTACGATGAAGCTGCCATGGCCATCGCTAGCCTCAACGGCTACCGCCTGGGCGACCGCGTGCTGCAGGTTTCCTTCAAGACCAGCAAGCAGCACAAGGCCTGAGAGAGAAGTTGCTGGCACCAGCTCCTTCGACCTGCAGGGAGAGTACTTGAGCTCCCTGTGCCATCACTCTACATGGGCCTGGACTGAGTCTCTCTCTGACATACATTGTCACACACATTCATAGTATACTATCACATACACAGACATGCAGATGCACACATGCAAACACACACACATAATGAAACATATCCATACGCAAACATACACAAGTCAGAGTTTCAAACAAACACACTAGTAGAGTTTTTCTTTTCTCTTTACACAACATGCTAGTCCTTCCCCATATTTGCCTGGATTGAATTAGTAGGGGTTCGTAGTTGGTTTGTTGGGGTGGGGGTGAGAGGTATCTATGAAGGAGACAGTCTAACGAATGTGACAGAGAATGTGTGCTGAGTGCTTTGATTGAATTCAGGCAAATAATGACAACTGATGAACAAAACGATCAAAAATCTAAATGAACGAATATGTGCAATTTACCCAAACTCTTACCCCACCATCTCTCCCATTATCTTGCTGGAGAGGATGTAGTCACTTTTTTACACTTGGGCATTTTGAATCAGCGTTTTTTTTAGATCAAAGAAAAATAAATTAAAAAACAGTGTTCTCTTATATACGTATATTAAAATATAACTATATATTCAATATTTAAGGTGGTTATAATAGCCGAGTATGTAAGCATTTTCTAGAAACTTTGACTACTGTTTCCTGACTCTCCATTAGGTGGTGCCTAGTGTGAGGGCAGTTTCTCTACCCTATGTGAGCTTGTTAGCTCAGACCCAATATGATTTAGGTTAACCAATGGATACTGGTCACAGAAATGAGTAGCCGGAAGGCCGTCAGAATCACTCTCTTTCCCTCACAACACAGTCTCACACCAAAAGACACAATAGTACACATATTTATCACAGAAACACACATTTCAACAATAACTGACTAGAGGATACACACATATTTTGTCCACTAAAATGAAATATCCCTGTATTTTCACACTCTAGTTTTTGTATCTATCCTGAGAATGGATTCCACCACAAGCAGACTGTCTGTGAACTTAGAGCATAGTGGCACAGTGGCATAGTGTTCCCATGGTGACAGTGTTCATTAGCAATTCTCAGATGGCCTACGGAGTGTAAAGTGAAACCCTTTCACCGTGACACAGCCACTTTAAAGGAAAATACCGGTGTTTTTCCACTTTTTGGATCATTTCATTGCACCTCTATTTACATTTCCCACAGGCCATTTCCCATTGCATGGCTTTGTTGTTGTCCCCTTAATTGAAAGGTCAGCTGGTGATATAAAAGGCCAGGAAGGACAAAATAAAACAAACAAGACAGTAAAAGACAGTGGTGTTCTTAAAATTTACAGAATCAAATTCTAACACAAACTACATTGTTCCTGCTGCAGGCTTTGATTCAAATGTTGCTGTACTTGTCTTGGAACTCATGGCCATTTATTAAAGAACAAGGAGCCAATTTCCCTTTATAAAGTGGGCATTGCTAAATTCTCAATGATGGATTATGGCTTCAGATTGACATTGATATCTGTCAGTGGGAGATCAGTACAATTGGCATCCAATGAGCTGTAATGCAACTTTGAAGTACGTGGAACAACATAGATTAAACAATGGTCCAGGCAGGTCTGCACAGAAATAGAGATGAGCAAAAACTAAAGAGCACCGGTATTTTTCTTTAAACTAATGAAGAAGAAGCTCCCCAAGTAAATGAGGTCATAGTTTTACATTTCAGTGGAATATAAGGGCTCTAAAATAACAACATGCATAGAGCAGATTAGGAGGACTGCAGTTCGAATGACTGAACACTTAGACTTAAGAGTCGTGTGTGTGAGCGATGATATCTGGCAATGATCAAATTATCACTGAATCTTAGAGGAGACAGATTGTTACCAATTCCTCCAGCTTTGCCAAATGCTCCTCAGTTTCATTTAAACCCCTTCCATTCTATCAAAAGCTTCCCAGAATAAGCTATGAACTCCTGCCCTCTCAAAAGATAATTGTACAAAATCAAGCCCGCAAATAAGTGTCATAATTATATACTTATATTTGCAACAGAAAGGTATTTTGCTTACTTGCTTCAGATCTGTTTGGCACTACCACCAAAATAGCATTTCTCAAAATATCCCCAACCCAATTGCATGGAAATTATTTATGGCACCCTTGATGAAACATTAAGGCCAACTACAACCTGTCTTGCTAAACTGTCTGTTACAGACCAGACTTAAGATTAACCACGGGGAGAGCTATTATCTTTTAATATCAAGACATCTGCACATGATAATAGATTAAATAAGGTCAACTATATTCAAGACATTTTTGCTTTTCTAAATGACGCTGTGTTAGCCAAAGAGGACGACGATCTCTTTGAAAGGATTACATTAGAGATAAATCTATTTTTATACATACAAAAGAACAAGACCTTGTGCTGAATTTTTACAGATTCTTAAGCTTGGAAAAATTGGGACATCGCATGGCTTTATTTTAAACCCTCTGATCTTTGCAGAGAGAGGGGGAACAAGCATGCGGTGTATGGGTGGGGATTTAGGGAGGGGGCGAAGGAAAGTTGTATCTCATACAAAGTTAACTGTTCAACCACATCAAAACGATTGAAACCAACTTAACAACAAATTGGATGTAAAAAAAAAAAGAAAAAAAGGCTAAATTAAACAGTTAGGGGTATAACCTAACACACTCGTATCTCTTGTCCTGAAGTTGTGTACAGTGTTGCTTCAATGATGGTGCAGTGAAGTGAAGTGCTTTGACTTGAGAATCCCAGACGAAGCTGCAGTGAGACCTGCTCATTGCCCAGCTGAAAAACTGAATGGCTGCTTGCAAATAGAAAGGTAAAAAGGCAGATTCAAATAATAATGCAGATTCATAATGAACATTGATTAGAATTCTTTATGATCAGGTAGATTTGATTTTAGCCAAAGAATTGCTTTGCAAGTCAGTACCAAGAAGGATAAATTAAGACTAACTATATTACCCCCCCCAAGTAATTGCTGTACAAATCTTTGTTATTTATTGAATAAAGACCCATTATAATTTCTGTTATCATTACTTTTAAATATCTCAGTTGTGCATATCAGTTGCATTTGCAAATCCTAAAACCACTAAACCAAACGTGGACTAATATCACTACATTGAAATTGTTGCAAGTAATCCCATTTGCACGTTTCATCTAGACACTGATGACATTTGATGAAAAAGGCATATCGAAACCATAGTGATGAATCAATTCAAAATCTTATGCATTCATATAGTGTATTTCCTCCAATATTTAATATCATCTGCTTTGACTCATTATCAAATGAATCCTTTAAAACCGTAAACATTGCACTGCTTCAAACACATGCCCTGGCTTCTTTCTATCTGACTCACACTATTTCATTCCCTAATATATTCCAAATGATTATTGGTGGTGTATCCAGTGCTAACCATGACAAACGACTAATACTGGCTATTCCGGGTCTGGCAATTCGCAAGAAATAGGTAGGACTGAGCACTTGATGAGACCAGTGATAGGAACAAACTAGGTAACAGACCATGTCAAAACTGCAGCTGGAGTCGTTGACCTAGCCATGTCCAGTCTAGTATAGCCAACCCACAACCCAAACCAACAGCCCTAGATGACCCTTCATACACAGTCAATACAAAGACCCTTGTCCCACACCTAATGTACAGTAGAGAGCCAAGGACAATGGCAGGAGACAACAGTACTACACCGCTTGAGCAACTACAATAATCATTTAAAAAGACAAAAAAACTTTCCTATGGAACAGTAAGTGCAATGTGCTTTGTTTTTATATTGACTGAGAACAAATGATATATATTTTTTAAAAAAGAAATTAAACGTCACACTGAAATGGTTTGCGGAATAGTGAAAGGATCACATGTTCAGACAAAAAAAATGTGTCAAATGAACAGATTCACTAAGAGAATCAAACAAGCAATGAGAGCTCTGATCTCTAAATGTCCATAATCACTTCCTCAGTCCCTGATTTGTGCTCTGACCATGCAAGCTCAAATAAACTGCATATTTGGCTGACTTAATAGAGCAATTCTCAATGACCTTGAAAGGAATACTGTCTAATATATCATCAGTTTTAGCCCATGTCAATTTCAAATATAATTTTTTCCTGTAATTTATTGATTTCTTTTACATATCAAGACTCACTTGTTAAATTAGCGTATTTGTGTTGTTGATGTTGCCATAGAGGACACACATGGGTCAAAGATTTTGTTTGGTTGCATTGATTGGGTACAATTTGTTATTTTTCTTCCATTATTTAATTAGTTGCAGTTCTTACAGTGTATGCAGATTTTAGACTTAGTTAGATTTTTTATTTCAATCAAACTGTGTTCAATTGTGTTTGTATAAGTCTGTGGTAGCTTTTGTTGCAACATAAAATAATTTAAACAGAAAAAATTCAAAATAGCGCCAACAAACTTGTATTATTTGGGCGACTTTAAGCTTGTAGTTTTAACTTATTGTTAACTTAAAAACTATTTATTATGATTATTATTATTGCCTCGTATAAAGTATGTTTTGTGTATATTTATGGTTTATTTCATTATATTTGCAAGTTTAAAAGATTTTAAGTTTGCCAAAATTGTGGTTACACCATTTCGTTTCTTAAAAGGGGGACAAATAGATTAAAAAACAGCTTTAGAAGTACGATTTGGAAAAGTTCTCCATAGTCAAAGAATGCACTGCTATATTTAACTAATTGAAGTGTATAAACATACATGCTGTGTGCTAGATGTTATGCCTTTACTGCCTGTGTTCTGTTTGTCTTGTTAAATGAAAATCTTTTGATTATTTAATCTAATCACAGTCTTGTTTTTTCAACCACTCTGAGAACCCCTGGGTGCCAGGACATGGGACAGGCCCTGCAGTGTGGCTGTGGCCTATTAGAGGGTCCAGCAACAAGCCAGGAACATAGGCAATGTCCTAGGCTTGATGCGCTCTCAAGATGCTTTCCTGTCTATGCTGATGGGTTAATAAATATAAGGATAATTATCAAGGGTTTCCCCAAACGCATCGTAATGCTGAGATCATCTTAATATCAATGTATGCTAATGAAACAGAGATGCTCTTTAGCGGCAAGATGCATTTGGAAACCCAGCCAAGAGCTCCAGCTAAATATTACAGAGCTCACAACAGCTGCAGGAAAGTTTTCTTGGGAGTCACTTGGGTAGGGGAGGAGTGAGTGGTCCTTCTGTTTCTCAACCAATTGTATTTTGTGTCTATTTATTTAGAAGGGGGGGACACAGTAACTTAGTGATGTTATTCTTACATTTTTCCTGGAATGGTAGAACAAATCAAAGGTGAAAATGATCAAAACAGTTCTACTGACACCAATGTCAGTGGAAGAAACAAAAAATCTCATACTTCCAAACATGACCAAATGAACAATGACAAAATTTAACAAAGAAAAAAAATAAACCTTTCAGTTTAGTCTAGGATATTTATTACTGAGATTTGAGCTGAAGACGCTTGAAGACTTTTTCATGGAATTGTTTAATTATTTGTACTTTACATGCCAGAAAAAAATAAAAGTTACAAATCTGAGTGACCCATTTTTTATTTATGATTTAACTTTAACAGTGTCAAAACAATATTAATGACCAAACACATTTCCACCATCATGTATTTATATGTAGTAATCAACTCACCAAACAACGAAACATAGTTAAGGTTCCTTCTGACTCACTTGCTTGGCACACCAGTTGCAATATTTCTTGAGATATCACTACGTAAAATTTGGAAGTATTACAAAAGGAGGCAATAGTTTTAAATGTTAAAAAATAACTTTATTTGAAAACAATGGAATGACACTATATGTTGACAATCTATCTGAGAAAACACAAAACAGGTGGGGGTTGGAAATGTAGAAGAGATAACTATACATTGGAATTTCCCTTCCTTAGTGTCCTTAGTATTAACGCAGGCCAGGGTGGTGAAGCTTGCTGTAGCAGAGTAAGTTCATGTGGCTGCGGTGACTATGGTCCCTTAAGAACAACCTGCAAGAGAGCAGATGAGGCTTGTTCACTCAAGTATTGACTACACAGTTGTTGCGTCAGAGGCAGGCCAATTCAGTTCCACTCATAGGATTTATTTTTAAAAGAGCCAGCATTTACCAATATACAGGATCTGATGAAACTATCCGCCATGTGCTATTTTAGGGTGAGCAGTGGCACCTATGTATAAACCTAGCTTGGACGTTAGATGAAATGGCGGCAATGTGGTGACGGTTTGTTGAGTTAGGTCCATAAGAAGGCTCAAGAGTAAGTTCTGGTTTCCCAGATCCACCCACCTCCACAACCGCTCTCAACACAGCTCAGACCAATACTCAACTACACTACCCTGATATTAAAGCTAAACTTATAAACTAAAATTATTACCAACAATCATAAACAACATAAAGAGGTGAAATATTTCTCTAGTTCAATGAGAATTTAAAACGTCAGTCCCATCTGAGCAATATCAAACCATTGAATACAAGTTAGAATAGTGTTTTATAATCTTAGTCTATTTAAAGGGAAACTACACTTGACATCTATTAAATCATCTAGACTGCATCACTAATGTCTCAATGTTTCCGCTAACTTTATTAACAAGCACAATGAAGTCAAATGAAGTTGCCATTACCTTAATCTTCCTGCTCTGTCCTGTCCTCTTCTTCTTCTAATGTTATTACTGTGGAAGAGGACTTTCTTCACAGCAATTTGCTGTAATGTTGTAGCTACACATAAGGAAGCTCTTGCTGTCACTGAGTATTAATTTGCTTCAATAGGCACCATGTATAAATCATTATCAATTGTAAATAGTTATTTTTCTCTGGTGCCAAATCATTGCACTACAGCTCACAAAGTGAACTGGTCTTAATATTATAATTTAAGGTCCTTGGTGGTCAAGATATGGCCCACTGCCTAACAAATGGATCAAGTTTGAGATTATGCCTCAAATTGGCTAACATGTTTGCACAAATGATGGTTTAAATCTCTGAGCAACTTACAACTGGAGCGAATCTAGAGCTCCACGTGCTCGTGAGTGGAATCCAGGCTTGAGGGCTCCTGGCAGACAGCAGGGGTGATGAACTCCATCAGGTACTCACAGCGACTGGGCTCTGAGGTAGATGTCACAACTGTCTCCTTTCCACAGGTTAATTTGATCTGAAAGACGGAGAACATCAAACTATTAGTGCTTTATCCTGTGAGGAACCATCAAGATGCGATAAATCAGGTGTGGAAAAAGATTCAGGTCCAGGGCTGGGAAGAGGCTGGGATCATCTGAGACTTACTGTGGTGGATCTATTGGGGCCTTGCCAGCACCCTGTTCCATGTTCATACTTCATCATAGCATAGATGTTACCCTCCGGGCCTGCCCATGTTCCCCAGGTTCTATACAAAGGGATTGAAAGGCAGAGGGAAGTGTCAAGTGAGCATTTAAAATGGCTGTAACAAAACAAAACAGACAGACACTCCGGTATTCCCTTACCCGAGGTTGGTTTCTGATCCCCCATACTTGGGTTTCTGGGCTACTCGGTTGAATGGACAGAGCCTGTAGATGTACCTAAAAATGAAGGAGGAACTTAGTCTCACATAATTAGGAATTCATAGCAATAATAAATACAATAGAAAGATATGCACATACTCGCTAGTCGGTAACTCATAACACTGGTTATAGAGGTAGGCAAACTCTGCACTAGGCCCAAAGTCAAAGGAGATCTCCTTCTCAAGGCTCCTGCAGATAAAAAGAAAAAAATTAGATCACCATTGTTTGTCAGACAATCAACCCCTTTTTATTTTGTAGTATTCAATTAATAACACTGTGATTATGACGGCAAAATTAATCATCTATCCATTGCAGCTGTCAAACTTAGATTGCACTTGTGGTAGCAAACTGCTGTGATTGCATTTCTGGCAAAGAAGTCCATTTAGATTCATGCTGAGGACTTACTTGATCTGATCATCCACTTCGCGGAGAGCTCTCTCAGCCTCATCAAATTCATCTCTGGCTTTCTGAGCAGCTGGGAATCATATGCACTTAATTAACAATATGCCTTCACGGTAAAACTCTAAATTACAGCAATTCAGGCCACACACATATACATACACACATATATGGTTGTATGCCCTCTCTATGTATGAATTTATATACATATTTAACCAATATAGACACGTCGTGGCTAACAACACCTCTTAGCTATCCTAAAAATCACCGTAAGTCATGGCCTCCTATGGATTATTGATTTTTATAAAAGGGTGGTAACATGCCATTATAATAAAGGGAACACAAATGATCAATAAATAAAAGTGTATTTCAAATTTTAAAAATATAAATATTTATTTTAAAATTAAAAAAAATTAAATTAACAGTTATGTTGTCACAGGTGTGCTTTTATTAGTATTTTACAGCAGCTTCAAACCAGTTTTAAGTTTTATAAACACACACACACACACTCACCATCAATGAGGTTCTGTGTGTCTTGGTCATAGGGTGGCATAGCCCCCTCGTCATCATCCTTTTTCTCTTGAGTCCGCATTGTAGGAGGGATCTGCATATCAAACACAGATAGTGAGACTCACTGCAACATGCCCAAGACTGCTCCAGCATAGGCTGATAGAGAAACTCAGTCAGTTTACCTTATCATCTTCCTCGTCTGGGTCATCATCTTCCTCGTCTTCCTCCTCCTCCTCGTCTTCCTCCTCTGGGATGTCATCCTCAGGGTACTGCTCGGATTCATTGTCGGAGACTGGCTCCCTCACCTCCTCCTGCGGTGTCTCCACTGGTGTTGGACTGTCTCCCTGGGCCTGATGCCAACAAAGTCACAAATTCAGATAAGCTAAAGCATTCATAATGAAAGTCTACTGAGAAAAGACTCAGGCTCTTACCTCTGATATGTATTTTTCTTTTATGTGACTCCAAACAGTCTCAAATGCTACTGTATCCACTCTGTCCAATCCTCCCAATAATGCCTAAATGAACCAAAGACAAAGAAAAAGCGCTGTTACTCATTAACAATAGAAATAATTGTGATAATTAATTAGGACATTACAAGATCATATTTAAAACACAAAAGGCTGCATAATGTGTTGAAACTGAATGAATGTTCCTGAAGTACATAATTATAGGACTTCTTACCTGAACCTCACTTTCTGTCAGTGAACCATCTGTATCTGGGTCCAGCTCAGAGTGGGACAGAAGCTCAGTCACTGAAATACTAAGACAAAAACACCCACTCAATCACAGTAATACCTCGCTACACGTCTGTTGCCAATAAAGAAGACGCACTGAAACACAGAATTATTGGCACACTTGGTAATGATCAGGCAAAATGGCATATAGATAAACAGTATTAGTAATGAACTATAGTCTGTTCTCAGAAAGCGTTCATTTGTTCAGAAAAATGATTCATTTCTTTTGTGGGAACATTTCTATTCTTAAAAATGGATACAATTGTTGGGGCCTTTTGTTGAAAAGTCCTCCCTGCTAAATTTCACTTGGCTGTAAATCTCCAATTACAAAGGGTGCTAATCATTCTGAGAGGACACCAACACTCACAAGCCATCTGCATCATCATCCAGTTCAAGAAAAGCCTCAGCCATCCTAGCCTTGTCCTTCTCCATACGGACAAGAGCTTTTTCATCTGAAACAGGAATTAATAAAATCAATGATCAGGAATAGTGATCAAACTACAGGGGAAGGGTGTTTTTTTAGAATACAAAAATACATAAAATACAAGTGCAAAAAGGTTTGAAACAATATGCAGAAGTAGAAACACATGGCATATAGCGTAGACACTATACAGCTAGTCGTGCTGTTTGACCTACCAGATTGCTTGGAACTATATTATTTTCATGTACTCCATGGTAATAAGATCCTTTAATCTCACAACTTGTGTATTATGCCATACATGTTCTAACGTCACCAAATGTTCATGAGCACATGACATATTAAGGTACGAGGGGCGCTCTTGGTTTGTAACTTCACAGAAATCTTGAAAGCAGTAGATTATTACACTCTCATATTTATTTCGACATGTACTGTCATTCTTTTTAAATTTTAAAATATTATAAAAGATCATAGTATGAAAGGAGGCTTTTTTCAAATCACACCATCTGAAATGCAGCCCAAGCTATCAAACTGATGTGAGAAGTAGCAGATTTAATGTCTAAGTGAAGCATGTCAAACGTCTTTATATTAATCCAATCACAGACGGGCCATGGTGTCTGCTCTTGGATGTTTATCTAAAATGTATGAGACAAGGTATACATTAATCTTGTGCAGAAATGTGTACAGCTATTACAAACATCATTAACAATCTTGCCGCTTTTAACCATTAAGTGTACTACAGTTTTGTATGCCAATCAGGCATTTTCATGACTAATATTAGCTCATTGTTAGGTTAATAAAATACGCTAATAATAATAATTATTATTATATTTGTGTACTTGAACAGATTAACAAGGGATTTGGCAGGCCATTTCATCTGCGTTGAAATTTCGGTAGGATCTGGTCTAGTTAGATTTGAGGTGTAACTATAAGATCTGTTCATTTGGACAAAGGTGAACTAGGACTATTGAATCAAGTAGTAGGTCAGATGTAAACGCCTTCACTGTCATGTGATGCTCAGAACAAACTGCAGACGGTGACATAATGGCCACATCTCAATTTACCTTCCCAGGCCTTCAGATGGCGCTCTTTAGCTTCTTTTTCTGGTTGTTCTGCAGTCTCCTTCACAGTTCTCAGAGCTTCCACCTTCTCTTCCATACCCTTCTTACTGGTCTGAAGTTCAGTAAGTTTGGCCTGTTGAGACAGATGTATTGAATAACTAAACCTTTATTACTGGCCACAGAGAAAGATATTGTAGCATAATTCACCTTGGCAATTGCAAAGACAAAACAAAATGTCTCAAAAAAAAAGTCTCCATCAAACGAGGGTGTGCCCCCAACAACCTTACTGTCAGCTTGGAAAACCTGGCAACTCATCTCTCTCATATTCCCTGAATTTTTTGTTGCAGTTTTCAGGTAGCTAGCTGGTTTCTGATTTGTTCTGGTTAATGATCACAGTTAAGTATAGGCTGCAAGAAAAAGGCACTTTAATTGTATTACCTGAGGCTCTCCACCAGTGTTTCTAGCCCTGTATGTGCGGTTACATCGACTTAGGTATTTATTGTATTTGTGTGAAATCTGGCAATAATTTCTAAGGTGAGGGACATGTTCAACAAGTAAGTTCTACTAACTATTCTGTACTTGGTGAATATAGGAGATTTTGGCCTTAACAGCTGAATCATAAGCTTTCAGACAGGAATAACGAGTGAAAAGGTGGTGATGTAATTAAATATACAGTGATTTCTGCAGAAATGTTTGAATTTCTTTCTTGATCCCAGTAAATGTAACTAAGAACATTTAAAGTCTAGTGCATCTCAGTAGGCATGCATTTTTGATATTGTGATTAAGCTCTGATCCAGAATGGTGATAGATTTCAGTGCTGCTGAAGACAACCTCCAAAAGGGTTTTGTCATTCACACCTGTTTTTCCTCTTGGCCCCTCTTTGCCTCATGTATAAGCTGCTGTTTAAGCAGAAAGCCCTCCTTGGCAATCTCTGCCATCTTCTGCAGACTTTCCTTCTCTTTGCGCCCCAACTCCCTGCAGATCACAAAGCAACCAAAAAAAATGACTCAGCAAGGAAAAACATTCACTGGAAACTCATGGAGCGTCTAGGTTTCAACTCAAATCGCACTCTCATGCACACCTTTATATGGACAGTAAAAGAAAAAAAAAAAAAATGTAAATCGACTCTAGATTTGTCAGTCCAGCTGCATGCTGCTGAAACAACCCAACATCAATAAAGACATTTACAAATACACAGGATCTGATGTAACAATGCCTTGTGTCTATGGAGAAAACTGGCTTAGATGTTAGAGGAAAGGGTGGAGTGTATGTCATGGGAGTTATAATTCAAAGACATTCTCACCTGCAGGTGTTCTGACATGTGGCACCACTGTTATACTCATCAGTTGTATCACAGCAGTCTGTACAAGAAGCACACACATTAATGGAAACCCTGGTTGCACTACACATCTGAATAAATTACTATAATTTAAGGGGGTAAGATATGTTTGTAACATATTGCTAGTTATTGTTTGGTGTTGTTGTTGTAATTATGTTGTTAGACTGCACAACAAATTTCCCTCATGGGACAATAAAGATATTGGATTGATATTCTTACCACAAATGCCATCATTGATGCGGGAGGAAGGGATGAAACCTGGACGGAAACCTGCGTTGGTGCAGTGGAAACTGCCGTTTGGACAAGCAGCAGTACCTACAAGAAAAAAAGATGTTATTCCTGCAGATCTGTAGCTACCCACGATCTAGTGGGTTAAAGGATTATAATGACTAAATAATCCACATATACATTTCTCTGAGAGCCTGACAAATAGTGCATAACAATGCATGTCATGCATTTGACTGATGGGCACTCCAGCAACTTAGTTGCCAGAAAGAAATATGTACACACCTGGCTCGTCAGAGCCATCTTGGCAGTCACAGTAATCGTCGTTTACTCTGTCAAACGGAATGGTGCGGGAGCCATCCAAGCAGGTGAAAGGTTTATTCTCTTCATAGAACTGTCGCTCTGTTGGGGGTCAGCAGAGGAAACCAGTAACTGCCATGACATCTCCGAAACTTAAAAGAATTATATTGTTTCACACTAGAGCCAAAGACATGACATTGTACACGTGGAGCAAATATTATTGGTTCTAATTAATTTCTTAATACTCACTTGATAGAGGAACACCGCGAGGGCGCTGGACTTCCACCGCTGAGACTCCCAGACTCAACAGCAGCAGCAGGTAGGAGGAGTACATGGTGACGATGGTGCAGCTCCAGACTAGGCGAGCTTCGGCAAGCGTTAGCTATAGCGTTAGCTAGATAAATTCAAGTACGCCTGAACCGCCTGTCAATGATATGAAATTTACAACTGAATGCAGGTGGCACTCCTGATGGACATTAATAACAGGCTGTGACGAGACAGACCATGGTACAATAAACACTAAAATCACAATGCTATATTATATACCAATATGCTAGCTAGCCAGAGTAAATTGAGATATTAACGTTAGCTAGGGAATTTAGCTAAAGAGATTGACACCGGCTGGTTTAGTTGACAAACAAATTTACGTATTAACCAAAAAATACCAACTGTGTGTATGTCTGAGAAATAATATTAAAATGTCTCTAACGAATAACGTTTATCAAGACAAAAAAGTTTGTTTTTAGTTTTTCACAGAGAACAATCAAAGGACTAAACGAGCATTACCTTTCCTTGTTCCGCAACAGCAATGCGCATGCGTGTGCCTTACTTCTGTCTGTTTTCCTCTGATTGGACTGCATCATTTTTTTTAGACCTCATGATTGGTGTCGACCTCGGGAGGCGTCTAAAGTAGAGCATTCTGGGTAAAGTGTTGGACGCAGCCATCTCATGCCAAGCTTCATGCAGTTTATCAAAGGAGAGTTTAGCTGAGCTAGTTTTCATTCTCTGCTGCAAGCAAATTGTTTGCACCTTAAGCATTATGCAACATGAAATGTAAAAATGAGTAAATAAATAAATGTACAAGTAGACTAACATTTCTTCAGTATAAATATCTCTCTGTGATGATGATAGTGATGATTAGTAGTAGTAGCATGACAGTATTATTATTATTATTATTATTATTATTATTATTATTATTATTACTATTATTATTATTATTATTATTATAATAATAATAATAATAATAATAATAATAATGTCACCATCTCTTTTGAATTGTATGGTAATGCATTTCTTTGATAACCATTCATAAATGGTCTGGAACTTTTTATTCGACTGGTCTTGAACTAGTTTACTAGTCTCTCTAAGACAGTATGTGACGATGAGGCATGATGATGAGGCATGCATTAAGAAACCCACTTCTGATGACGTACAGACCAACCTCTACCACACCATAGAGGACATCAGGTTATGCTGTCATAGATTTACAAGACCATTGGACAAGCAGCACCTGACCACCTGGTCTAGCTGTAAAGAGGGCCATTATGTCATTGGGTTTATCAAGTGGCCACCTTCCTGCATTGATACTTAGTTAGGTACTTGCATACAACAAACAACATACAACCTCAAGAAGGCTTGATAGTGCATTGCAAAATCATGCCCTGTCGACCCCCACCCCACCCCCCGCCATATCCACTATCAGCAGACTCCAGCTGGGCCACTGGTACCTTCAGTAAGACCCGAGTGCCTAATCTCTGTATGCACAATATATTTTACCAGAAAGGGAGTTGTGTGTGCAGGGTAAGGTGCAAAGGGTGGGGTTGAGATTATCCCTGGTAAGGATACGGACCCTAGTTAGGCTAAGGGAGCAAATGATGGGGTAAGGATACTGACTAAAGCCACTACATCGACATAGTAACAAAACCAATATACAGGCAAACATACCACTAATAAATAGGAGAAGGTTGAGAATGTTATGCCAGCTATGCCAGCAAACCATACAAACAAACAAATCAATATGCTACCAAGACAATATACCCGGATACTCGCAAACATACTACTAACAATGATATTGCATTTAATATAAAAATCTTACTTTATTTGTATTTTTAACACACTTTACAGTACCGAACAGTGAAATAAAAGAAAAATATACTGATATATAATATTGTTTTATATATAGATGTTTACTTATTAAATGCATTTATTCACAAAATGACACCTCAGCTCTGTCAAGAAGAAAAACTTTCATAAAAATAATATAATAAAAAATAACTTGGACACATTTTACACATTACAGCAAGATCATTTACAAATATTACAATCATTTCATGGTGTTTTTTCCACTTGTATAATCTTTCTAAATTGTGACCAAACACATGAATTAAAGCCCAGAGAATAATTCTCAGAGGGAGTCAGTCTGTGACAAAGTAACCTGACAGCAACCCCAGCGGGAACCGGCTAGTTAGGCCACCATGGGACTAACATTTAGGGTATCTGGCTAGTGATAAAAGTTACTAAGAAATAGAGGTGGAGATCATTCTAGAAATGGCCGAGTCATCAAACGACACAACGTATGTTAATTATTTTCTTTCATGGAGTCACATCCCAAGTGACTTAATCCACTTACACTTGACTAATCAGTCAAAAAACCTCACTCTCTCACATAGAAGATTAATAGAGAATGACTATATTATTTAATGATGTCTCTAGAAACAGGGAATGGGTTAACATTGACTACTGCAAAGTGAGTGTTTGGGATTTGGCCCAGTGGAATGTAATCAATAGGTGATGACTAAACCTCCAGCACAGCACTGTAAACTACCTGAAAAGCATTGTCTACCTCGAAACCTGCTGAAATAAAGTGCTGGTACAAATATCTTTAATTTTAACAATAAATGTGTAAAGTAAAAATGTGACAGGATGTTAACACAAGTTAATCAAGACTTAATAGGAGAATGAAAAGGTGAGGATGTGGCCCGCAGTGCCCCAGTGGTTCACTTAACAACCTTAAGTGGTTCTTTGTCAATCATTATGACTTGAATAAATTTATAATTTACAATCCAATATTACATTATGTACAAGGGTGATAATGCTTATAGCTATATCATCAGTACGTGATTCAATTTCCAGATCGTCCACCAGAATGATACAAAAATAAACTGTACACAAACTGTTCAAAGAAAACACTTGTGAGATATCCCATGGTTTTCTTTTCATCATTTAAAAAGAATGGCAGCAATTAATCAATTGAATAATTTCTTAATAAGAAACAATTGCTACAGTATTGTGTTTGTATGGCAATTAAATATTAATGTTTTTATAGCTTATGACATAACAAGAAGCCACAAAAACAAAGCAACATCTTGAAAGCAAAAGGCCGATGCATATGGGAATCTTGTATTTAAGTAACTGCAATAGTAATCTTGGATTCCCATTCAACCAGATGAAAGCCTGTGTGGCGGCCCCGCAGCTCTGCTCCATCCAGCGACAGAGCAGGTCAAACACACAGGCTTCTGTTGCACCAAGCAGAGGGGTCTTCGGATAAGCTCAGTTACTGACCCGCAGAACCTAGCTCGTACCTTCAAAAGACCCACGCTCACGTTCTTTTTACCCTGTGAAAAATTCCTAAACAAACTGTGACCCTATTTAAGCTGTGCTGATCAAATCCTGAACACCATTCAACAAGATATGGTGATGCTAGTGAATGAACAATGACACATACATGACAACATCTCTACCATCCCACCTTCGCTCACTCATAACCCCTCACACACACACACACACACACACACACACACACACACACACACACACACACACATACACAAACATGAATGCCATCAAATTCATCATGTCAACAAGCCAACACTTTCAAACAAAAAACATTGTTAGAGAAAATATTCATCCACATTGCCTGCAATATCTTTATGTCACCTGCTTGTTTTGTCTGCATGCCCCCAGGTAGATATAAAGATAGTCATTGTACCTTCCTGATTAAAAACAAGACATTCTTTATGTTGGCCTCAGCAACATAATGACTAATTGGCAGCAATGTTTCCCTTTTCCCTCCAAATGCAAATGCTGGATACATTGTGTATAGACGCACTGATACTCACAGGAAGAAGCATACAGACATGATATAAATATACTAGGATATCTATTATATATCATATAAATCTACATACTGGCAGGTATGTATCCTGCATCTGACATTAAGGCAAAAAGCATCAAACATAACAAGGATGATTAGGGACTGCCAGACCTCCTTTTGGCCAAGTCACGTTTCTTTCTCCTGACATTCTGCCTCCCTGATTTTCTTTTTCCTCTCACGTCTGTGTTCCTTCAAATCACTTCACCCATTGAAGTTTCTCATCCTTTGCTTTGGTGAGAATTGTTGCGTATGAGGAGACATAAACACACAGTGCAAGTGGGTGTGAGATGGTGTGTTGAAATTTGTTCTGCTGATGAAATTATTCTATAACCCTTCAACATATTTAGCAACTGTGGTAAATAGAAAATAGGCAAAACATATGCTTCAAAGCATCACATGGCTTATTCTCAAAGTTAAAAAAACATTCTAATAAGAAAAACCATAAGCTGGAAAGAGTCCACTGGTGGTTGTGGTGGTGGTGGTGGTGGTGATTGCTCCGTATCTAGAGTTCTGAGTTATTATATTACCAGAAGAGCAACAAAGGAAGACTTACAGCTTAAAACATATCACCACAGAAACTGTACGTGTGAGATACACACCACGATACCATGAACAGTAAAGATAGATCTTTAACAAGAGACAATCAAAAATGATAACAAAATCAGACACTCCTGTCCCACAATGCATTGCTTCACGACAGCTCCATTCAGGAAGCTGGTGTTTCAGAAAGGCACAGAGCCATCTTGCACCAGTAGCACTCCTCGTAAAGGGAAAAGGGGTATGGGACCCAGTGGTCCCTTTGTCGCAGCATCATCCTTTCCTCCAATATCTTCCTCTCTCCTCCTCCAACTCTGTGGATATTCCTATTTTTCTTTCCGACAGAAATGGAAAAAAAGTTACTTGGAAGTGTAGCTTTTCTGAGGAGAACAGTTTCTGTTGAGATTCTAACAAACATGAATTACTAATACTGACTGACACTAGTTAATACTCCATTAAGAGATGGCTTTTTCCAAAGATATTCATTACTTATCCATGTCCCTCGTGTATATGCACACATACAAACACACAGTCAAGTGTGGTAACAAGTGTGTGTGTGTGCGTGTGTGTGCGTGTGTGTGTGTGCGCGCACGTGTGTGTGTGTGTGTGTGTGTGTGTGTGTGCAAGAAAGGAGGGAATACATGTGGATTGCATGTATACTACACAAGTGTGTGTGGATGCATGAGTGTATATGTTGAGTTAGTGTACTCTATATGAATCTGAGTCCATGTTTATTGGAGTGAACTTGCATGAGTTTCTGTGTCCCTTCATGTGTGTTTATGTGTGTGCATACCAGTTCCAGAGTGCTACGCTGTCTTCAGTTGCCCATCATTAATGCTCTCCTAAATTCCTCTTAGTCTAAAGTTCCTTGTGAAATTAGCCAGAAGGACTCACCACTCCAAATCTACAGTTGCTGTGTAATTAACTTCTCTTTAAGCAATATTAATTTATTCCCTTTTTGAAAAATATATTTAAAGGTCTGTATTGTCACTGCAGTCTTATTTGTTCTTGGTTTGGCCATCAAAAGGATGAACAAGAGGATGTGTGCAAGTGAGGAGGGAGATACAGGAGCAGGACTCATGTATCGTCAGCTGGTGAGGAAGAATCTTCCTCCTCCTCTTCCTCTACAGGACTCGTGTCAGAAAGTCTCTCCTTTCCAGATCTCACTTCCAACTGAGCTTTCAGCTCACCTTCGCGTTCCTCCTCCACTTCCTCCTCCATTTCCACCTCTCCTTCCTCTTCTATTATGTCCTCATTTTCCTCTTCTGCCATGCCTTCTTCTTCCTCCTGTTTTTTGGCTTCCTCTTCCCCCTGATTGCAGTCCTGTGCCACATGGTTTGGGGTAGGCTTGTCACCCTCCTCTCCCTGCTCCTGCTCTCTCTGAGTGTTGTCCTCTAGGGTGAGCTCAAACTGGAACTTGTCCATGCAAGCGTTTAGATCTTTGTCCTGAACCACAGGAGGTGGTGAGGGGCTTTGTGGGATCGTACTCTGGTACCAGTCCCTGTTGTCCTCCAGAGTGTCCAGGATGTCCTGGGCGTCGGGGTGCACCAGGTCCCCCCATGTCTCCCACAGAGGGTGGACAATGTAGTCAATAAAGCCCACCTATAGCCGGGAGAAGGAGAGTCAGTTAGGGGGAATAGTTCAATTTCACTGGTATAAATCAGCACAAGAAAATGTGTGAGGATGACTGTTCTGATTGTAGATGATAGATCACTGTGGTTATCACTCCACCTACATTACAGACAGTTATGTAACTGTGTGCAAAATTATATCTAAAAACAAAGGACAAAACCTTATCAAAAGAGGTTATGTGGTGTAATGTGTATGTATTAGGGGGTCCCTGGTATGAAAAGGTTTGGGAACCCCTGAATCAGCAGATGTGTGCGTATTATATGTGCATCTGCGTATGTTACTCTGTAGGCTTCTGTGATGAGCATTTACCTGACTCTTTTCCACAGATGCCGTGTGTTTATCGCACATTGGACTGATCTCCATCCCTCGCTCTCTCTCTTTGTCTCCCTGTCTGAAGAACTCTTCCATAATTCTCTCGGTCCATTGTCGATATACGGCTAGGGGCTTGGTGGGATTGCTCAGGTCAGCACAGTGCACCATATTCCTCAACACCTGCACAAGCACACAGAGTTCGTCACATTTCAGCAAAGACATAGTTCTAACCTGTGTGGTGCACAATAGTCACTTGTACGGTTTGTTTCTCACAATAGTGTGTGTTCAAAGGTCACGACTCACCTGTATCCGGTCAGTGTAGTGATCAAGCAGCAGCACTCCAGAACTTGTCACCTTCTTGGTTTCCACCATAGTCTTAAGGTCTGCCAGCAAACTCATGTGTTTAGACATATCTGTTGCCAAAACCTGGGAAGAAAATTGGAGAAATGACATTTTGGAAGGAAAGGAGGAAAGCATGGCGGAAGGAAGGAAGAAAGGAAAGAAGGAAGGAAGGAAGGAAGAAAGAACAGAAGGAAGGAAGGAAGGAAGGAAGGAAGGAAGTTCTATTTCTTGACGAGCACTCACCATATCAATAACAAGTTTCCTCAGACTCTGTCTCTGCCTCTTGCTCAGGTTCTGGAAGATGTCACAGTTCTCCTCGTGGAGCAGCTTAAAGCCCACGGCCAGGTGGTGGTTTTCCAACACAGACTCGTCATTGTACATCAGGGCTAGCTCTGAGTCTGGGGGAAGCACCATACAACAGGTATAGGTCAAAACACAGCAGCATCAGTTCATCACTGCGCAAGCATGATCAAGCTCCCATCAGCGTCAACATCAGACAGCAAATATCACTGTGTATTTGATGGGTGGTGCTGTACTGTAGCTTGTAGCTTGTAGTGTTTTACATGTGTGAGCTGTGGGTAGTTATAGTATGGTACAGTATTCAAAGTACATTTTATTATGAGCAATACAATATTTAACTATATTTAACGAGAAAATTAAAAAGAAACTAACAAGCTACCAATAATAATATAAAAGAAATATACAAAATATTGCTACAACTGAGGTTGGGCAAAGGCAGGTAGGGGACCAAGTAGGGGATGACTGACCTGCAGAAGGGATCAATTCTAATTCCTGCAGAGTGGAGTGTGATTGCATGCCTTGTGCTCTTTCTAGAAAAAGGTATTACTGGATGAAAGGAGTTTCTACAAGTGAGATTTCCAAAGGTGCCAGTCACAATTGAGGCATAGCTCCTTTTTATTGATAGAGACTTGGCGGAAGAGTAGGCTGGAAAGGGCTGAGGTGTAGTGTGCATGGTCATGATCTAACAGTACACGGGTACTGTTAGATGCTATACCGCAGAGCTGGCTGGATGTATGCTTTATGCACCGTCCCCTGATCTTGAGATGTTGCATAAAACATACATCCAAACATCCAAAACATACATGTACATTGCTTTTTCTCATTTGAGATTTTCTACAATCCATAGGTTGTGCTATTCTGTGCTAAACTGTGTATGTTCCTATCTATAATGTAGACTCACTGGTGTTGATAAGGAACTGGTTGGACACTCCTGGATGGTCCACGTCATGGATGGCAGCAGCAAACAATGCAGCTAGTATCTCCAGATCAGTGAACACAGCCTATGAGAGGCAGATGACGGACAAGAAAGTAGAACGATCAGCATAGTATAGTATAGTATAGTATAATGCTTAAACCTATCTTGCGTATGAAGCCAAGTCGAATGCTATGCTACCAGTAGAGTTACTTACATCCAGAGCTGGTGTTGACAGCAGTACGTGAGTAGACTGTGTGACATCTGCGGCGTGGAGGCTGTTGTGGTAGGCCACATTGGCATGGTAGTGGTCCTCCAGGGTCATCACATAGGTGACGAACGTATCCACAGGGATCCGAAAGGTCTTCAATAGATCCCTCTCCTGCAGCAGAGACAGACAGCCGGGGTCATGATCATAGATGACAAAGTCCACGCTGCATGCAAGCATGGATGAATAATCAATCACTCAGTGAGATGAGATCCATGGTAAAAACCCAGTCCCTCTCTCTCACCTGGAAGATGGCGAACATGATGCAGCTGAGGGGTCGGTTATTAGAGAACTCCGCCAGACGAAAGATATTAAGGCCCCACTTATTCAAGTCATCCAGCTCCTGACGGTGCAATAGACAACAACACGCATCATCATATAACAGTCTAGTAGGTTGTTTCCTACCATAATTCCTACAACAAAGCTGCATCATATTTCAGAATGTGATGTTTAGATGAGATTATGTTAGATTAGAATAGATATTTGGGCAGCTGCAGCAGCAGAGAGAAAGATATACACAAGAATAGAACAAATACAGCATACTGAAGATAATACAACCAGTAATTACAAGAAGAGAACCTAGTGAGAATAGTACAACAGATGTATAAATAAAGAGAAAGCATCTTCTTTGTCAAGTTTACAGCTTAGAGGCGGATGTGTAAATGTGCATTGTTAACTGTTCACATTATCTACCTACAGAAATATGTATCAGCTTATATAAAGAGATATGTAGAGAAATATATTTCTTGGTTATCGACGAGATTATGTTTTGTGTAGGGTTGTGTGCATGTCGCATAGGATTGATGTTTATCCATCCATTTACCCTGGCTAACGCATCTTCCTGTTCAGTCTTCACGCCGAAGCGAGGCATGGTGGAGTAAGAAAGACTGGAGCTGTGCGTGAGCTTCTTCACACCACTGATGTGACACATGGGCTTCTCCCTCTCCCTCAAGGTCGGGGACGGGATCTCCACCTCGTTCTGCTTATCTGCCAGGGTCAACAGTCAGGGGTCAGCTAAGACGGAGACTGGGTGACACTTAACCTGGGTCAAATCTTTAAGCTACAAGAGACAAGTGTCATAGTGGTTAGGCACAGAGGCGGTGGCAGGTTTGCTTTACCTAGAAAGGTAGTGGAGATGTATTCTGACACCTGGTTCCCTGAGCGACTCATCTCAGACAAATGGGACAGCTCCCGATTCAACATCCTCTTGAACTGATGGGAGGACAGACAGAAACAGAGAGAGAGAGAGAGAGAGAGAGAGAGAGAGAGAGAGAGAGAGAGAGAGAGAGAG
>CABFOQ010005365.1:9004-19248 GCA_900660455.1 Gephyroberyx darwinii
ATCCTCTGCTATACTCTCCTCTGCATTACGTTATCCTCCCTTTCCATTTCCTCTACCCCTCCCCCCTTCTATCACAGAGCAAGGGAAGAGCTGAATAAGTACAGATTGCCTGTCCCAAAGCCCTGACAGCAGATCACACCATCGTTTCTGCCGATGTGCAGCATCATCTCTGCCTGTGTGCAGCTTAGCGACAGCCACATACGCTGCTCTCTCTCTCTCTCTGATCTACCCACAAGCACGAGGACTGTCACGCCGATGCACCAAACCCGGCGTCCCCAGTGGCTAATCAGGAGATTGAAGCGCAGAATGGTAGTGGAGGGAGGACCGTTCGGCTTCAGTCACACAGAAAGCCCTGGAGCTACCTTGACACATTTCAGAGACAGACAGAACAAATCAGAGGGTTACGTTTGTCTGTTTGTAAAGTTTGATTTTTTCTTTTTGTCTCTCCTTTTCACTGCTTCCTTTTTTCATTCAACTTTTTCATCAATTCTTTCTGGCTTTCTAACATTGCTCGCACTTTTTCTCTCTTTCTCTCGTTCTGTGCATTGGGGCAGTGCTGAACTTTTGAGCTCTTGCTTCTTCTGCAGTAACCCTGCTCATCCCTCTGGCCAGTCTTCAGTTTTGCTGACGTTTCCTTTCACTGGAAGCCAATTCCAGCTTTTCTCACATCATCTGTACTTTGCTTCTGTTTGAAGTTTGATTTTTTTCATTTTGTCTCTCCTTTTCACTGCTTAGTAGTGTTTGCTTCACCGGAGCCGATCATTCCCGTCTGTCTTGCTTTGCTCTCTTCATTTTCTGTCTGCCTCTCAGGTCTCTCCGGTCTCAGCTGGAGTAATTACGTGAGGAGTGGGTGCTGGACTCCTAAAACCTAGTTCAGGTCTTGAAGGCTTCAAATTTGAAATTCATTTTCAGACACACAATGAACATCTTGGACAATCTTAAGCATTGTCTGACCATATCAGCAAGAGGTCACCAAATTCCTACACTTGAGAGACAAAAATGACATTAACACACACCGACGATATATTAAAATGATCAAATTACACAGGAGAAAAATCTTCAGGCTCTTCTATCATATTTCTCCCTTCATTAGATGATTAGAACAAAATGTGACAGGAGTTGCATTGGTTGGGTGTTTCGTTGTGTGCTCTGGACCTGCAGTATACACTATGATAAACTATTTTACTATGAGGGAACAAACAATGCAGAGGATTTCACTTCTAAAACCAATCTTGCAAATCTATTATCCAGCATATTTTACAATCAAATGTGATATTTTCGCTACAATTTGAAAGGCATCATGCACATTGCTGCCCTAAGATTGCTTTGTTGTTATAATCAAACCCTGGTTTTGGCTTGGTATTTACACCACAGCAATATGAAGAGTGACTAACACATTAAACTGTGACAAGCAAATGACAAGACAAATAATCCTGCACACAGGCTATGTGCTGTTTGACATATTGCTGGAGGGAGACATCAAGAGCATGCCACACAATCTCACACTGTGTGCATGTTTTTATACTACTGGCAGAAAATAAATTACATAAGGATTTTACAGTATATAGTTAATATATTTATGGAATGTATTAGTTGTCTCTGAGATAGCAGTAAACGCTAACACAAAACATAGAAATACAGCAGTTAAAGTATAACCTGAATCACTTCACAGATATATTGTAAGTATATTATATGACCATTTAGTTATTGTTTGAAGAGATTGCTTTATTAACATGTAAAAAAGAAAGTGTCATCTATGTTTTATATAATCAAGCTTTTTTGTATTTTTATACTTGATAAAGAGGATTCATAAGCATGTAACACATGTATTCTGTACATTTTTTTGTGTTGTTTTTAAATTTAATGGTTTTTTTTCCCTGCTTCAACAATAGGACAAATTATGATTACAATTCGTCACCAAAATCACAGAGATGTGTAAAAGAATATACCAGTTAGCAATGGAAGCGTGGGATGTACTCTAGATGGTTGTGAACTACTTATAGTGCCGCTACATCACCACATTAAAGCACATATCCTCCTTCCTCTTAAAAAAGATGAACTCACTGATAGGACAACCCATTTTGTAACTGTCTTCCTCTATTATAACCAATAGTGGACCACGTATGTACTGTACACTATACAGACTAAACAGTTTAAAATTCTATTGGTGGTTTCTTGATGAATGTGTGATTGTTCAAAATTGTTTGTGGGTGTTAAAAACCATGTATATAGACTCAAGTAACATCATAAAAATGGATTTTTATGTGAATTTTTTTAGAGAGAAAAATAATCCAAAATGGCATGCATACTGTATACATTCCTGGAAATCTGCACGCTGGGTCCAGAGGTCTCATTTATTTTCTTGTCAATAATTCTATGTATACTTGTGAGTGTATAATAGAGTAAACAAAAACTGTACAGTAAAATAGATTTTGTATTATGTTCAAATGGGTAGGCCCCTTTTGCTGTCAGAATAAAGAAAATTATTATCAAAACTATCGCGAAAGATATTTGAAATATTGTATATCAACTAACTACTGTTCCTTGAGTCTGAGAGTGATGCTTGCTGTGTGGGATAAGTGTTGTTTGTGAATTGTGAAGAAGAATGATAACCAACTACAGAACCAGTATACTAAAGACCATCTTACAGTGCAAAATGCCATGCAACTTTGTGTATTGAAAGTGAAGTTGCCGCTTCCTGTGAGAAAAATCAAAGTATGGTACCTAACAAAGGTTGCTGCTTTTGTACGTTCCTGTTGTGTTTTTGTGACAATAAAAGTGACCCTCTTATACAAGACGGTTGTAAGTGCCTCGTCTATTGAATATCTGAAATGATCTTAAATTACTCACAATGATTTGATTGCATGGCAGCTCAACTTGCACATTATAACTTCAAACAGTGACAGTAGGATAGTATTGTAACTGTTACAGGAAAGCATTTGAAATATGGCATAAGTCCAAATGGGCAGGAAGATGGCAGCAGACCTCACATGAAGCTCAGCAAGGTAGTGTGGGTGCTAGTGCTCGTATCCTACAGCATCCAGGATATTGTTTACATCTTCATTCATTCTAATTCTCTAAGATAAAACTTTGAGCAGACCATTGAAAGGTCACGAGGTTATTTCAACAACTCTTTGCCGGCAACACATTCTGACATAAAGAAATAACACTGAGGTCGACCATGGCCCATGAGAGTTGACCTCTCAAAAAAAAAGATTCATGAGATTAATAACTTTCTCAGATATAGCTCACATACAAAATGATTGTTCCTCTACATCTTTGCTTGGTTGGTGCAGATAGCACAAATAATAACCCAGCAAATTATAGTTTGTTGACAGAAAAGCAGGGTTACCTTGCATGTTTGAAATCAGGTGGTTTAGTGAAATGCTCTCCATTTTGTCTTATTTGTTTTCAACTTCACAGTTTTATGGATTAACCTCATGTCATGCAACGCATCCTAAAAGTTTATCTAGTAATTGACACTGCTTGTTAATGACGTGCTTAGTCAGGAAGGGGTAATTTGTCACAAATGGGTATTTGGTATGAAGTACACATTTCCCCATACTGTAGATTCAATGTTAAAGCTTCCTCTGCCTCAATATCTCTATTCTGGTCATTGTGGCATTACTAGTAATTCTCCAGCTACAATAAAGAGTTATTGTACCAATCGTCAATTTGATTTACTGATATGAATCCTTCAAGTATTGTACAAAGGACACATTAGTCTATATTAATCCACACGGAGCCAGTATATTTACCATGTAATGTGCCACTGAAGTTCATGACAGCGAGGATGTAAGGAGTTTCTTAAAATAGACTCTGCCTTTCTTGTAACTGTAATCTGGAACACGTCGGATTGGCATCGATGATCTCAGCACACTGCGCATTACTACCCTATTGGTTTCTATTTTTATTCATTGCGATTTACCAAATCACCAGATTATATGTAATGTAATAAGTCTGGGTGAAGTAGGAATAAAACATTTTCATCAATAACCCATCAACATGAAATCAATGCAGCTTCCTTAAGAAGTCGCTGATGTCCTTTTTTTTACATATAGCGCCATGTTGGTGTCAAGATTGTCATCAATAATCATCCATAGGTAACTGCTGGCTCACTATTGATAGAAACTGTTAGAGAAAGAGAGAGCTATCTCCAAAATCTATTACATCGAGTTGTTCAAGGTACTGAGTTGCTTAGTTTGGTAAACTGGCCAAAATTTTGACCCTTTTCCCCACTGATTTCCTTATTTTAGTTTATTGATATGTTAAATATAGCATTATAGCATGGTCGTATGAGGCTGTAAATGTAGTTTAAATAAAAAATACTTTGTGGAATGCAATGGTTTTAATTATATTTACTTTTTCACCGATACCCCCATGGACAACAAATGTCACAGATCGGTCATAACATGAAAACTGGTAATGTCATAAACCACACATAACGCATGTTTGGTTTATGACATTACATAATCTAATGTAATGACATTACATTAGATTAGATTAGAATTCCGCCGCTATGATTGACGTGATTGGTTAGGACATGCTCAAAACTCATTTAGATTAGATGAAAGTTTAATGATTCCCATGGGGAAATTTAGTTGCCGCATTAGCAGAGAATAAGCTATAGATAAGGCAAATAGAGTGTACTGAAGATAATACTGTAAGTAATTACAGCTATCAAACATGTTGAAGATAGTACTGCAAATAAATACACAGCATCTTCACAGACAGATTTACAGGTTGAAGTGGATTGGACACTGTCAGGTGTACAGATGGAAGAACAAACATACAGACATGTGTCCAAAGGTACTTACGTATGTACCAGCTCATATACAGAGGTATGTACAGGAATATGTACAAGCCATGTGCATGGATGCAGATCAGATGTGTGCAGAGAGCAGTCCAAAGCACTGCAACAGAAAAAAAACACACAGGCCAGAACAGTTCATAGAGACAGAGACAGTACAACCAGGCATCAGCACCTTCCTAATTAACTGAGGCTAATGAGGGCTTGAGCGCTCCTTTGTACACCTCGGGGTGGGGGGGGGTGAGTGGGAGGCTAAAGGTCATGTGTAGCTGCATGAGCTAATCATAGGGAAGGTGAGAGCTTTTATGCAAGATGGAGTTCGTTTTGGCCAGGCTGTCCAGGTTGAGCCCTATGACAGAGCTAGCCGTTTGTTGAACTAGCTGGCATTGCCCATCTTGACGTCGCAATCCCAGCACACAATAGCAAAGAGTAGGACACTGGCCACTACTGATGGGTAGAGGATGTGGAGTAGTGTATTGCACGCATTAACTTCCTTAAGAAGAACAGTCTACCCTGTGCTCTCTTGTAAGAGTGAATCTGTGTTATCAGACCAGTCCAATTTGCTGTTGATATGCCCCAAGAACTTCAGGATAGGCTGTAGGCTGCAGCACCTCCACATCCTATTCCTGGACAGTGAAAGGTGTCACTGGCTTCATGCTCTGTTGGAAATCCAGTATCAGCTCCTTCGTCTTACTGACGTTGAGCTGCAGGTGGTTCTCCTTGCTCCTTTTCTGGGGGCTGTTTCTCTTCCTCTGGACCTGGAAGACTAGGCATCATTAAAGGAACCATGAATTCTGAGGGAAACCAGAGAATTCATGAACAGAACGTCAGGCCATCAGTCAGAAAGCTGGTGGCTGATCCCTCAAGGAAAATGCCAGAGACTGATCAGTGACTATCACTGCTTAGGAGGAGCCACAAGTTACTGATTGAAGGAGTTCACATATTTTTGCATACAGGGATATCTGAGTTTTTGTTAAATAAACCAATTTTGTTTAGAAAAACAACAATGAATGTATATAAGCATATTTATCTGTGCATGTTGTGCATATCTTCAGGTTTAGAACTATTTCATTCCTCTATAATATATGAAATAATGACCACCCCCTGTAGGGTTCAAACTTTCAAGCATGACTGTATGTAAAAACAGACACTCAAAAGTTGAATTTGATTGTCAAAATCAACTTAGTACATCTCAGAGATGGACCACTCCATGTTCATTTGTGCTTTGTACATTTTCCATGACCATTTTTGTGGTTTGACCATGTGTGTTGCCTTAGCACACGCAGACCAAATTTGAAAATAAGCCTGACATGCGGACAAAAGTTTGTTATTGCACAATTGCTAGTATATGAAATCTGAATAACTTCTAACTCAATAATTGAATAATGTCTAATACAAATCGTTTGCAATTCAATTAAATGTAACTTGATGACAACAATACTTGCTAATAATTGTCTTGTCATTAGTTTAAGTTATAATTAATATGAGAATAGATATAACTGTGAAAATGCAGGAATTGTGTGTCAAACTCTGTCCTAGTTTGGCCCTTTGTTCACGTCCTGCCCCTTAATCAGGCTCTGCACAGCCCCACCCTTCCATCCTCCACTGCTCCACTCCCTGATAGCAGCTCTGTTTCTATTACATTTCTTTTGCAGCGGTACTGCATGTAAACAAGTGGCATAGGCACCAGACGCTACATGTGAGTACAAATTAAATTCATCTACATGTCATTTCTGTGATGTCACTAACAAGTTAAGACATTCTTGATATGTAGGTCCTCTTACTTCAAGCCAAGTACGACTATATGTTACATTTGACAAACAAGTCTTAGCATGTTGTACTTCTTACTGAACATTTATTTGACAGACAAGAAAATATAGCAACAGCTCATTGTCAGCTCCCTGTCGTTAGATTTTAATGTAATCCTTGCTATGCTAAGACTTGTTTGGGCTGCATTGAGATCAGGAACGCCAAATCATTATTAGTAAAATCGGAACTCTCAAGCTTTGGATTGCAAACTGCCCAAACCAGAAAAGCAACCAGGGAAAAGGGAAGCAGGCGGTAACACTCTGTGTCAAAGCGTGTTAGTACATGCTTTATCTCCATCTGACAGTCAATGGAGGTTCATATTACACAGACGGCTCTAAAGAAACCTGGGGTATAAATAATGGGGTGTAAACATTTCTGTGCACATAATTTCAGGTTACGAGTTGGACCAAAACGGTAATAAATTACCTCATATTTAATATAAGGGATATCAAAGTAGGTAAAGCAAGCTCCTTATCACGCTCTTTCTTCTCATACGCAGGCAGAAAAATAGGAAGCACAGACTTGGAGCTGCCAAGGACAAAAACTGAACTCTGGTCTCCTGTGGGGAAATCCGCCTTTGCTTTATGGATCTTGACAGTTATCCCATAGTGTGCAGTAAATGGTTCTGCACAGAATTACACATTGCTTCCTACAACTGAAGATCCACTTTCCTCTGTAAAGTGGATCTTTGTGAAAAACATCAAATATGGAAGACCCAGAAGTTGATTTTGAAACTGACAGCATAGAGGCACTGTCTACTCTGTCTTCCACTGACCTGCAGGGCAAACTCCTAGAAAGTTCGGCATCGTTCACAGAACTCTACAATCAACATCGAGACTATCTTCAAACAACTTCAGAGAAGTTCAAAGAGATAGCTGTCAGTGTTCGTAAAACTCACCAGGGAACTAATCAGCGTAAGAAAGTGCGAGGCTTGTGTGGTGCAATTGGTGGTGCAGTGCTTGGTGCTGGCATTGGGGCGATTACTGGTGCAATAAGTGGGGCCTTTGGTGCAGTTGGTGGTGCGGCTTGTGGCAAATTCCTTGGTGACATTGGTATAGTTGGTGCAACTGGTGGTTTTGTTGGTAGTGTAATTGGTGGTACAGCTGGAGGCACAGTTGTTGGTGCTGTTGGAGGTGCAATTGGCAGTGCAGCTGCAGCAGTTGGTGGTTCAGCTCATGGCGTAGTTGGTAATGTTGTATGGAGTACCGTTGGTTGTGCAGCTGGTGGTGCAATAGGAGGTATTTTTGGTGGGACAGTTGGTACAGTTGGCGGTGCAATTGGTGGTGCATTTGGTGCATTTTGCGGTGCAGGGGTTGCAGTTGGTACAATTGGGGGCATATCTAATCAATTTCATTTAAAAGGTAAAATGAATGAGTCAAATATGGAGATAGAGGAAGTAAAGATCATTCAAAGGACTGGACAAGATTTCCATGAAATTATCAAACCACTTGTGAAAGAGCTGAAAGCCATCAAACAGATTAGTGAAATGTTGCTCAAAATGTCCTTCAGTGTCATCGTGCAGAGTGTTGCTAGACAGTGCATGGATGCTCTGGCTGCGGTAACCATGATGAAGAAAACTTTCACTGACACCGGGAGGCTCCAAGATGAGGCACAAGTTGCCACCAGGATTAAACAAGCAGCAAGGCAATGCAAGCAAACCACAGAGGAATTTGAGAAGACGAGAGCAGAACTAGGGAAACTTTTAGCTTCATTAAAAATGTAAATGTAATCTTGAGGCAAGCTGTTAAACAACAGCAGTAAGTCAAGACACACTTGATACATCTTCTCTTGCTTTTCTCACTACTACTATCAAATCTGGGCAGCAATAATGTGCTTCCTTCAACTTCAGCAATAGACTGACATACTGTAACAGGATTGGGGCTGTAGATGATTATGTAGGTCATGACACCAAGGATGTACAAATTCTGATCAATTTAACTTGATGTTCTATAAGAGTAATGGACACATTTTCAACTTTAGACTGATGCTCAGATCATATCAAAGTTCTACTTGAACCTTACCAGGCTACAATAGAGCCATGTGGACACTGAGCATTACCAATAGGTGTCTACACTGCCTTTAATGAACCTGCCTGTATTTTGTTTGCGATGGCCGACACATCCAGGGCCATGCACAGACCTGAGGAAGGGCAGGTACAAAATCCAAATAAAGGCATCCCCTCCAAGCAGGACCGATAGAATACAAATGTATTTCATGGCCTTCTTCCCACACTGCTGCATTAAGTCCAGTAGTCCAGGTCAGTCCAAGACTCTACGACTTAAAGCTCTCACAAGATAAATTCAACAAACGTTCTTTTTTCAAGAAAGTTTTTTAAATGAATCGAAGACCTGCAGGAACCAGAGATCGTGAGCAGCAAAGCACAGGCTGTTCTCCTGCCCCAATTCCCAACCTCTAAAGCTGCAACTCCCGGAAAGTATATCAACAAGGGCTTGTCCAGGATTTAAACCCAGTACCTCTCGTGTTTCATAAGTGGTTCTCAGATCTCAGTTTTTGGTTTGTTCCCAGCCGGCCACTTTTGACTGGTTATCATTTTTTTGCCTCTGCACAATTTGGCAGTTTTCTTGTTTTCTACTTATTTTTGATGCATTTTGTCTACAATGTCTATTTCTTTCAATAGAATAATGAGAATTGAAATATGCATGTGGGCTGTTATTAACAAGTCTCTGATGTTAAAAGGCAAGGTATGTGGGGGGGTTGATACATTCTGCTTATAGGCTGTTTAAGTGCTCATCATCGTTTTACAGGCGCTGTAGGGAAAAATGACAAACTATATTTCAAATTTAAGACCTCCTTTCCCAAACTTACAAAATAAACTAAGGCAAAAACAGTATAAAATTTTTATTTGTTCAAACGCCAAAAACAGAAGCAAAGAAAGACTTATTAATTCAGACACTTCAATATTAAAAATAATTTAAATATATTACAAATCTTAAGCTTTTCTAATTTTCCGAGACTTCCAGCAGCACAGAAAGATGGACAATAGCAGTTAATATTCCATTTAAAATATAACTAATAAATAAAACATGGTTTGGACATTTTTAAGAAAACTTTTTAAATGATTCATGAGTGGCCTTTTAGTTTTATGAATGTCTTTGCACCTTTAACTGAGGCCAAAATCATCAGCTATTTTCCTGCAGTCTGAGTTGCAGCAACAAACTACTATTGCTGATCTTTTGTTTTCACTTGTTCTTTTGTTATGCACCAGGCGAGTAGCTTCACCGCCCATATAACTGTTTTATCTAGCTCACAGGACATCCAGTGTCATTAGCATCGAGCAAAGCCAAACATTTCCTCATTCAAATCACGTACATACATTACTAGAATCAACCAATGGCAAAGTTTACATTCCAGTCCTCTATTCAGAAAGGTGCATTTAAAGAAATAGTTTATGTGCTGTACATCATGTGTTTGATAGAAATAGTGTCCTTGCTGTAGATGTCAACCACAAATACACAAGCTTATTTATGGATGCCTCACAGTGTAATGTGTAAAAGCAATAGGGGCTATGTGGCAAATCATGGTCATGTTGTATTTCAACGCTCTGTGTGTGTGTGTGTGTGTGTGTGTGTGTGTGTGTGTGTGTGTATATGTCTAAGCAGGCAAA
>CABFOQ010005373.1:5026-19022 GCA_900660455.1 Gephyroberyx darwinii
TTCTCCTCCTTTATGCTTTCTCTCTTTCACACACACGCACACACATGCACACACACACACACACACACACACACACACATACACACACACACACACACACACACAGCCAGGCACACACACACACACACACCCTTTCTCCACACATAAGCAAGGTTTAGCTGACATTTGTTGCCTGCTTCTGACAAAGCGTGATTGCTCCAGTCAAGTAAACGGGAAAACTTGAAGCTGAGGAGGATCTGTACAGGAGTGAAGAGGAACCTTGATGGGAAAGGAGGCTGTTGCTGTCTTGGATACACACACAACAGACACACATCGTTTCTTTTACTGGTGAGTGGTGGTACTCTAGTCGAGTGATGGTGTGCTTTTACCCTCCCTCCCCGTTTGAAATCTATTTATATGAGTGGTGACTTTAGAAATATGCTAGTGGGACGGTTCACTTTCACGGGGGCTTGTTTTAGATCCAGCTGAGACAGAAGAGTGAGGATCAACACTGGAAGGCATTCGCTCCTGCCAGCTCTACTCCTGAGGTGTTGTATAGTACTTGGTTAGTGTGAGTGAAGCGTGCAAGTGGCAGAACCTGTTTTCAGGACATGACAGTAAATGTCAACACCCATCAGTCAATACTCTAGAGAGAGAATCAGCTCTTCTTGGCAACTCCCAGGGTTGTGGCAACGACTAGACCAATACATAACAGTGTTATAACCTATACGCAGAGCTCCTGAGCAAGCATAACCAAAAACTGTGTAGATAAATATTGTAAAAAAATAAAAAAAATAAAAAAGTCTGTAGAAGAATTTTAATACAATCTAGTTCAGTCATGTTTGAATCGATTGATTTACTATGTCAGGAGTCGGCGTGGTCCGTACACAAATGCGGAACTGTTTTATTTCGTAATGTCAGCGTAGAATCAGAAACACGTGTGATGTAAGTTACTAATTTTATTTACCACGGTCAGCGGCCAGTCTCTCTCAGTGTTGACTCATCAAACAGTAGCTGCGTGCCTAAACGGTAGATATCGATTTAGTAATTGTGTATAAATCAATAAATGTAGTTGCCATGGTATCACGCAGATTTCCCACTGTCCAGGTAATCTCATTTCTTGCCACTAGCCCACAATAAAACGCATTGATTACAGTGTGCTGTATCATTGGTGAATCAGTGGAAACTGGTGTATAATGATATCAGATACTGATGTTAATAGCTGATTATTGTTCATTATCTGTTTCAAGCTCCCTTAAAGATCGCAGTCCAGCCGAGGTGTGCCTTTATCACCCTGGTTGGACCATAAAAAGTTTGTAAAACGAGCACAGACAGGAGCAAGCGTATTTTAACGACTCTGGGACAAAGTCGTTTATGATGTAACAAAGTGTTTATTGTGTACTCTGATGCAGTAACGTTATGGTTTTCCTGCTGAAGAACTGTGGGGGTTTGATGTGACCCAGGGGTTAGGCGCTGTTTCCATTCTCATCATCAGGCGGAGAGAAAGAGAGCCATTCTAAGCCAGTGACCCCATTAGGCAGAGGCCCATCAAATGATGTTTAAAAAGCTCTCGGGGTGCGTTGGGAGTCCCAGGCCCCGGGCCCATCATGATCCCCCCTTGGTTTCAGCCCGGGCCCAGGCGGAAGCGGGCTATTCTCATCCCGCATTGTGCTCCGGAGCTATTCTGACGCTCCCCATTGTGTCCGAATACTTTCCATGGCTCTCAGCGATTTCAGTGGGTCTGCACCTTAAACCCCTCCATTATGGACAAGCATACACTGCCACATTTGCTGTGTTGGCTGTTGCATTCAGCAGTCCCCCCCACCTAACTTTTGACTTTTCAGCTAATGCTTCCACTCTAGCATAGCGACACTGTTGAATACAAGCGGGTGCAGTCAGAGCCCAAGTTCAGATGCAACCATCAGATACATCCCGATTTTACATCCTTTCAGCTGAACTGCTGCTCCACCCTCAAGTGAAATTCTTTAATACTAATGCTGACTTCTACTCTGAGTGCAGTCCTTCTGTTTTATGGTGGTAGAATTTTATTATTTAATGAAAATGTACATATATATTACTGTTTGATCTTATTTCTCCTCAATCACTTATTATTTACTTTACTTATGTACTTATTTGTCTTATTACTGTCGTATTACCTATTTTTTTTACTTATTTACTTATTTTACTTTTTCTACTTACTGTGTTAAGTTGAGTTGACCCAGAGGACAAGAATTTCATTACTGGTAATGATGTTTGTTATCCAGTACTTGACAATAAACTTGAAAATATATTGGTTTTATGATGACATCCTTCAAGTTATTAATTACCTTAGTTGAGTCATGCGGCCAGCAGGTATGGCCATTATAAAATACCACACATATCACTGAGCACACCTTCTTGTAAAATCATTAGTCAATAATAATAATAATAATAATAATAATAATACATTGCATTTATATAGCGCTTTTCACAGTACCCAAAGCTTTACAATAAAAACAACAGCAGATAAAATAAATGTTATTGGAGAAAAGTACATGTTAAAATAAAGATTAAAAAGAGTTAAAAAATGAGGGTGGAGTGAAAGTAGGGCAGTAGTTTGGGGGTTTGAGTTAGGTGCTGAAGAGGTGGTTTTTGAAATATGACAGTGGTTTAAAACACAAAACACTACATCCGTTAAGCAATGGTTCACCTCCAAATAAGGTGTTTTGTCAAGGGAAAAAAAACACACCTTCCTTCCTTAACGGTTGTGTTTCAATCCATTGTCACAGGTCAAAACCCACCTCTTCCTCTTTTTTGAAGAGACGTTTTTTTTTAGTTTTTTTTACAACATTTTCTCTTCCTGAGCCTCCCTGGTCTTAATAACGAAAGGGGCCTCGTGTTCTCTCCCACGTCCCATCACCTCAGTTAACATGTACTCTGTGTTCAATTTCAGAGCTATGGGACCACAGCTCAATGGACTAACGATGAGCCCCCTGCTACAACAATGAGTCAGTAAGCGTGAGAGTGTGAATGACTCTGCTGTGACGGAGGTGGTTTCCCAGCAGGGCGTGTGTATTTCGCAAGCGCCCATGCCTTCTGCTGCATGTGGGAAACCTAGGATGGAAGACTCACCAAGCTCTGCTCTGTGTCACTGGAACAGCATTCTCAACCACAGCAAGCCCCGCCGTCACCTCCTCTCCGCACACACCATCACCTTCTCCAACACCACCTCCAGGGCCTGATAGATAACACAACTGGAAGACAGAGAGGGTGGGTGAGAAGATTCCAGGATGTATGTGAATTTTCGCCGGATACGCAAGTGCCAATGTGTGCAGCTGATGACCATGTGCCTGGTGCTGTCAGTGGTGATGGTTTGCTGGGAGCAACTGGACAACAGTGTAGTCAGCCACGTCAAGTCCTACTCCTACCGCTACCTGGTCAACCGCTTCACCTTCATCAACAAGAGCTTCACCATCCCGCGCGAGGAGGCACGGAGCTTCAGCAACTTTCGTTACCTGTTGGACCACCCGCGCAAGTGCGATGGCCAAGACGTCCTCCTCCTGCTCTTTGTCAAAACCTCCCCGGAGAACATTGAGAGGCGTAATGCTATCAGATCCACCTGGGGGAATGAGACCTATATCCGCAATGCCCTGGGAGTAACCGTCAAGGTGGTGTTCGCCTTAGGAGCCCCTCAGACCAAGAAAGAGGAGCCCTCATGGAGCAAGAGGAGTGGAGCTGGCTACCAGAAGGAGCTCGTCCGCGAGGACCGTCTGCACGGCGACTTGATCCAGCAGGACTTTTTAGATTCGTTCCACAACCTCACTCTGAAGCTGATCATGCAATTCCATTGGGCGCACACCCACTGCGCCCATGCCCGTTTCCTCATGACTGCTGATGATGACATCTTTGTACACATGCCTAACCTGGTGAACTACCTGCAGGACATGAGCAGGAGAGGCGTCGTAGACTTTTGGATTGGTCGTGTGCACAGGGGGGCGCCGCCTATCCGGAGAAAGGACAGCAAGTACTACGTGCCCTTCGAAATGTACCAGTGGTCGTCTTACCCCGACTACACGGCCGGCGCAGGGTACGTGGTCTCCAGGGACGTAGCAGAGAAAATCTACCAAGCCACTCTGATTCTTAATGCCTCCATCTACATAGATGACGTATTCATGGGCATCTGTGCCAATACCATGGGTGTCTCGCCACAGGAGCATGTGTACTTCTCAGGGGAAGGCAAGGCGCCCTACCACCTGTGCATCTATGACCAGATGATGACCTCACACGGTCACGTAGAGGATATTCATGACCTCTGGAAGGCAGCAACACATCCAACGGTTAAGCAGAGGACATCTGGCCTCATGGGAAGGTTGTACTGCACAGCAATGAAACTGGCTCTCCTTTGCAAACCCTATTATTTCAACACCTACCCTTGCAAAGCAGCCTTTTCCTAGTAACATTTGAGGTTATGTGTGAGTGTGTGTGCGTGTGTGTGTGTGTGTGTGTGTGTATGTGGGTGAGAGAGAGAGAGTATTTTGGTCTACAGTGAAATGGGGATCATAACTGTGATCATTACCTCAGTCCTTTCAGTTGGACACCTACTGAAACATTCAGCTCATGGTTAGCATTTGTGTAGTGAAACAGAACAGCTGAGTAATGGCTGTTAATGTGAATGTGAAATTAAAGGCCAGCTCATACCAATTTATGGTCTTCATAGCTTAATGATGTGGTGAGACTGGCTTCCCATGGACAGCAGAGACTGAATGTGTTGAGCAACAGATGGTTCCTAATGAGATGCTGTCCATATGTTTTATGGACAAATGACATTATAAATGCATTTCCTTTCTTATTTCCCATCTCATCCAATTGAAGTGATGGAGCGTTTTTCCTTATCCGATTCACCTCCAAAAGCAGAGGTGTACATTATTTTGATGAGACGGAAAGTTTTCTTGTGGGCAGCCTCTCTCACTGACATTAACATGTTTACGTACCTTTAGTGGAAACAGGATGAAAGACCACAACCGCGAGCATTTCAACGTTTCTTTTCTCCTCTAATTGTATTGATGAACCTGTAGGAGCTCTGTGGTTCTAGGACAATGTTGTCAGGAGTGACGGTACATCTGCGTTTGCCTTATGTGTGAATCACTGTTCGCAACACATAGCCTAGTTAAGTGTCAGTGCCAAAATGTCTACATGTCATGAAGTGCAAAATTCCACACAGTCAAGTAAAGTGCAGGCAAGTTATTTAGTGGGAGAGACTTTACAATATGTTGCTATTCTAAAAATAAAAAAAAGAGTGTTATATGTGTGGATTAAAAAAATTAACACTTTGATTGTAAGGTTAACCTTTTTTGTAACTGGAACTCAGATTTTTTAAATTTTGTTTTTATTTTATGAAATAACAAATTCACTGTATTATTATGTAATGACAAACCAAACCTGTATCTAAGAGTTGTGACATCAGCATCAAGGTTATTATTATCATCCTAATAACAATAATAATAATAATAATAACAATATACTGTTATAATTGGTAATGTTATTGTTATTAGAAACACTAATGTAATAACTACATCATTATTATTATTGTTGTTGCTGTTATTATTATTATTATTATTATTATTATTATTATTAATATTTCAGAGCTGTCTTTGCCAGGAAACATCTGTTAGGAATCATTGGAACTGTTTCAGTGACACAACTCATTTAGCTATACACTTCTAATCTTCTAATTGCAAAGAAATCAATGCATCTCTCAACAACATGTGATTTTACCACTATGGTAATAATAATTTTATTACCGACACAAAGACCACTTCATGTGCAGTGTGAGCCACATATGTGATGTAATTCCCCATGTAATAATTGTCCAGTAAATTAAAGAAAAGTTACACAGAGACATGTCGGAGCAATGTCCTTGAATTTCTCCTGAGATCTACACTTCCAAGTATTTTCAAAAATACCCAAACATCAAGCATCTGTTCATCTCTGAGATGGAGTCAGTCGGACTAGAGACTCTAAATTGCCTATATATATGAATGTCTGTCTGTCTGTGCATGTGTCTGTCTATTTGCTAGGATAGGCTCACCCTCATCCCATAATGCATTTCCCCCTTCAGGGTCGCAGTCTCTTAAGGGTTAACAGTGATAAGCACTGACTTTACCCTGAACCGTTCAAAGGTCGCCTACACCGCATTAAACAGTCATCATCGTCTTCATGCTGTTTATCTCATTTCCTTATTTGAATCACACCTTGTTTACGGAACAAGCACGGTGCCATAATGCAGTATAGATGCATGGAACCATGGATTAACACCATCTCGGTATGTAAGGAGCCCATACATAACATTGGTGAGAATTTTTTAAATAGACTGTGGGAGGATTTACTGATACTGAATGACATTTTCAAAACCACTAGTAGGCTATGCCGGCTTTAGATTTTCAAACCATTCAGACCATTGAAAGTGTGTTGATGATCAAACATATGAACAGCTAATGATGCACAATTGTATATCCACTTTGAACCTGTAAATCTGCCAACAAAGATGGTTTATTTTTATTTATTTACCCAATCTATTATTTTCAATATGCTTTCCTGTAATTATTTATTGTGTTATCTTCAATACTCTATCTGCATTACTGCTGTCTACAGTATAGTCCCCCCTCCCCCCTCTCTGCTGCAGCAAAACCCAATTTCCTCACAGGCGTCATTAAAGTTTCATCTAATCTCACTCAACGTTAACTAAATATCCAGCTCACTAAAATAACAAAGTAAACATCTCACTGTCTTTGCCAGTATGCTATTGAGGTGCCATAGAAATGGTACTCTCTCCTCATCTCACCCCAACCCGTTGTAACTTTTCCATATGTATATTCATGGCACCTCATCCTGAAATACGATGTTGCCAGGATTAGCTGTTCTCCAAACAGCCGCTCTGTTTCCGAGGCAACCCCATAAAGGAGAATAATTCACACAATGGATTTAGATGGGGGGCAAAACATGGACAATTGACAATCTGTTTGCTAAACTGCACCAACTGCACAATTACCTCCAGACTGTTTGAAACCCACTTTTTCATACTGAAATATCCAATTAAGGGTGACAAACAATACAATTATGTTCATTTCCAGATAATGTTATATACATAAATCCATCTATTTAGTCTCCTTTCCCCTGGAGACAGAGACTGGCTTATTAATTTTAGATTCACTATGGTCGCTATGTTGCTCTGAGAATCAGACCATGAAGAATCACCCACTCTCTTTAGTCATCAGAGCAATGATGTAATTGATTTTCCTCATCTCTCCTCCATTCTCAAGGGTGGCTCCGCAGAATAATTGCATTGACTTCTGTGAACGTTAGAGTCAAAGAATAAAGTTGATGTGCTAAATATAGTTTCAAATACTATATCATGGCAAATCACACATCAACTGAGCACAGTGCCCACGAGGCAGACTCTAGCTGTAACTCACCCAATGCATGCAGTGCAGGCACAAACCAAGAGCTAAAGCATGCTCCACGTGATCTATTTCTCAGCCCACAACTCCACCATCAAGTTCAAGGAAAAAACCTCTAACTGTCACAGTGTGGCTGCAAGATAGTAACGATAGTTTCATTTGAAATAGGTCAAACCTTGTCAATGGCCTAGTAAATACTTTATACAAACCCAAAGTTAAAATCTCCCTTTAACAGTGCTGAATCAATTAGACTCTCTAACACATTCAAATCTCTATAGGAAATTTCCGACTATGACAGTTTTATTCTTAACCAATATAAAAACTTGCACAAAACACCATTGTTCACTAACTGTTACTGTGATGAAACCTTTACCACATCCTGCTTTGCAATCTCAAAATCACAAGGGTGAAGTGCAAAGGTGCAGCCTGCAAATGAAGCAAAAGATGTCTATCCTTACAAGAGACTTACTGGTTGTATGATGTTCAAGTATGACAATCCTAACTCTCTCTTCCTATTTGAGGCATGACCCATTGTGTGATAACGATTTACTATCACCCTGCTTGCACTGTAAATTATTGTCCCATAGCCTGTATAGCATCTTGATACAAAGTGGCTGTTAAGTGAAGGTATCCTTCTACTTCCTGGAACCTGAAAACAGCACTGTGGATAATTCACAAGGTAGCGAGCATTAATGCCAGGATGTTTCTGCGTCATCTCTGAAGAACCAGTGTCCAGCTGAGATCAAAATGATGTTATTTGTAGCATAACCTTGACTGCCACCTATTTCTGACCATACAGGCAAACATCCGTTTCAGAAACATCCCTCTATTGGTCCACTAACATCAGACCAGTCATCACATCAGCAGCTCCTCTCAAGAGCTGCCATGCTACCTGACCAGCCCTTCTAGGACTCAACTCCTGCAAACCCAACAGAACTGTCTGCAAACCCGATGACTATTACCAGTCTGTGTATTACTCAAGCCGCTTTGGTAATATTTTGCAATCTCTGCGCAACAATGAGCCACTTAAGGCGTAGCACACTATTCTTCGCCCCAGGAATTAGCTATTTACTTACTATTCAATACACAACTACCTCATGGTACACCGGATTAACACACTACTGGACTCACTACACACTTTTCTACAGCTGCCTCCATTCTATATTCCACAGTGCAGTAATATTGGATGTACACAGATGCCAAAGATTAATGTAATGGCTGCTATCTATCATAGTTTGCCCTGTATGTACAGTGTTGTTGTCCTTGTGCTGCAAGACTAAGGGCAACCATCTTTGAGGTGCTATTAAATGAACAAACCATGCTGGTATGTAGAGGGCTTGCCAGTAGGTGGCGATGTTGTGCAACAGTAACACCTTCAAGCTGGAGCAGACTGAGATGCATCTCAATGCACAAGGATCTGAGGTGAGCTTGAGTCCATACATTACTAAATTCAACTTCCTATTAAACTATTGAAAAGTGCATTTTCTTTGCCAGTGAAGCTCCATCTACAGTTACACCCTGCCCTTCATATCAGCAGGTATCAGATTGCAGGGTCACTCAAATGTTAGACCAAGCAAGACAGCTGAGAACACAGACGCCCCACAACACACCAAGAGTAATTCTAAATATAATTCACAGTAGCGCTCATTTAAAATAAAAAGGGGAGACACGGCTTTAATTACAGCAATTTCAGTTTTATTAAGACATTCATACAATTCTGGGGAGAAGGAAATCTGAAAAGAAGTCAGGGAATAGAATATACTCTGGTAAGGGTAAAACCACGTCAGCAAAATATGGCCAACAAGTGAGGAAATCTGATAGAGCAAAGTGGGATAAAAAATATGATACATTTAAATTAACACATCCACAAAAGATAACAAAAAGTGAATCTACAACATGACACATGCCTCTATTTAGCAGACCCACAATACATTGCACATATGTTAGCATAACATAATTTGCAGACTTTATACAGCACTTATACCTTTTAGTCCACAAGTAAATTACTAAACGGTGTAGAACATCTAATACACGCATCTTAATTGAACATGGAAAGAAATACCTGATAAGGACCTTAATGTTTACAGACCCCATGGCTTTGTAGCTCCAACCAGCCAACTGTCACGGTTAGAATCTACAACTGTCCGAGTGGGACCACCATTGAAGTCACCTCGCTTTTAACACATACCAAGATTCTGATCCAAGGTTTAGCATTTGAGAAAAGGTTTGTTTTTTTTTAACCCTCGAATAATATAAGCACAATGCGAGTGCACAACCGCTATTCACTGCGTTAAAAAAAAAAGAAAAAGATATATTTCAGGGCTCAAATCAGGTCGGCCACATTCATAGGCATCTCCTCCACGGTCGTATTGTAAAACGTCTCGATGTCTCGAAGAATCCTCTTGTCCTCGTCGGTGACAAAGTTGATAGCGACTCCTTTTCTGCCGAATCGGCCACCGCGACCAATTCTGGAGAGAAGCGTTAAGAAAAAGTTAGATTTATACACAAGATAGACGCGCGGATTCGGGTGCAACACACGATGCAACGTACCTATGAATATAGTTCTCTCGGTTTGTAGGAAGGTCATAGTTTATGACCAGGGAAACCTGCTGCACGTCAATGCCGCGAGCCTGAAAATCCAAAGACATTCCAGTTATATTCAACTCCAATACCGACGCATGGCTAGAATACAAGGTAGATTCATTTATAAATGTTGCCAGTGATTAAGTAACAGATTCCTACATTTGGAGAAACCCATTGTGGAGCACAGGCCTTACTCTCCCAAAAGGTTGGACTGCTTGGTCATTTTCAAGACTGTTGCAGAGTTAAGACATTTTGGGTTTCAACGTTCACGACCAGCAGGTGCCTTTCTAGTCCGCAAGCAGCCATTTTAGAATACTGCTTATTACTACTACATTACTTACACCACACTCGACCCCCCCCCAATACTAACCAGAAGGTCAGTAGTGATCAACACTCTGCTTGAGCCAGATCTGAACTCCCTCATGATCACATCACGCTCTTTCTGGTCCATATCACCATGCTGGGAAGAGAAGAAAAATATTGTTTAATTGGGCATGGCAGTCAGAATTAGTCATTTATGCATCCTCCTGTAAGGCTCAACAGCATAGCACCATCTAGCTGTAGGGCCAAGCAAGTAAGAGAACAGATCTTACTAGAGCAGAGACTGTGAAGTCCCTAGCATGCATCTTCTCAGTCAGCCAGTCAACTTTTCTCCTGGTGTTGAGGAAGATCACAGCCTGGGTGATTGTCAGAGTTTCATACAGGTCACACAGTGTGTCCAGCTTCCACTCCTGGAGAGGTGAGAGACAGCTTGTAAACATTTACAGTCTTATTCAACAGGACAAAGTAATCCAGCAAATCTGAACGCTGTATCAGTGTTGGAAGGCCAATCGACTCCCTGTTGAAAATGGTGGTGAGCCCTTTATTAGAATTAAGTGTAGCACAGAACCTTGAGACCAAGGACACTGGACATTAAGAAAGAGGTCCCTCCGAGCCCCATTTCCGATGCTGTGCATTTAATCTCCTTCTTCGGTGTACCCATGCTTACACGGCCACAAGAGCTAAACCCTGAAGGCTTGGCTCATGCAGTTTTAGCAGGGTGCTTTAAAAAGAAGGGAAAACGTATGGTGCTCACAACAGTTAAGATTACACTCAAAGTTGTTGATAGGTTAATTGTCCTGTATGTATACTATCAACTACTGTGAGTGGTATGCTTGATTAGGACCACCCACCTCACGCTCCACATTAATGTAGAACTGCTTAATACCCTCTAGGGTAAGCTCTTCCTTTTTCACCAAAATGCGAATGGGGTCTCGCATGAACTTCTTGGTCACCTCCAACACATCTGCTGGCATGGTGGCAGAGAGAAGAACCACCTGAGAAAGACATAAGGTACTTCCTTAAACTGAAGGTTAAATTAAAAAAAATAATAAATTCAGTGTATCGAAAAGTCTGTGGCACCGAGCCTTGAGACAGAGGCCAACGAACATTAAGAAAGAGGTTCGACCACATCTCATTTGCAGCACACTGCAAAATGATCTCCTTCTGCGCAATGCTCTGCTAGCATTATTGCATGAAACAGACAAATCTGGATCACACAATTATAGCAGAGTTCTTTTAATGCAGAAGAGGGGTTTAATACTGACATATATTTCAGTTAAAAGTCTAGTTCAGTGGTCCTCAAATACGGGCCTCAGGGTCCAGAATACTGCTGGTTTTCTATTCTTCCAGGTAGTTTCCATTCTAGCTGTCTAATCAGGGATTGATTAAGACCTGGGACGCCAGGTGAATGTAGGAGAGAAAATCAGCAGCACTCTGCATGCCGAGGCACGGATTTGAGGAACTCTGGTCTAGTCAGTATGAATCAACCCAGTTGCGTCTCTACCTAGACAGACAACATAAGATGCTTACTTGGATGTTTGTGCTCAACTTCTGGAAGATTTCATAGATCTGATCTTTGAACCCTCGACTCAACATCTCATCAGCTTCATCCAGAACAAACATCTTGATCCATTTCGGGGCTATGCAGAAATCATATCATCCAAGAACACCCATAAATAAATGACTTCTCTCCCACCGAATAAGACAGACCATGATATCATCTGATACTTACACAGGTATCTCCGGTTAAGCATGTCAAACACACGTCCCGGGGTGCCCACCACTATGTGAGGGGCCTCAGCCTGCAGCTTCTGCATTTCGTTACGGACATTAGTCCCTCCAATGCAGGCATGGCAGGTCGCCCCCATGTAGTCACCCAGAGCCAGAATTACCTTCTGGATCTAACGGGAGGGGAGATATAAAAAAAAACAAAAAAACCGACACTAGTTCAGGGCAATGCGGTGTATGTGAAAGGGCATACAAAAACATGGGTGTAGAGTTTTGAGTGATCAGTAAAAAAAATGTAAGTCCTCTCCATTTCAGAGTCAGTCCCGAAAGATGGTATGCCATCATCTCACTCATTTTTCCACATTCAGAATGTATGAATTGTTGAACATTCAAAAACAACCACAATGAAGCCAGTTCACCTTTCAGACCAATGCAGTCATGGACAGGGACTACACCAATCCTAAGAGGATCGTTTTGGTTTTTACAGTTTAGGAATTTTGAAATTAAGTTTTGAAAACAGTACCTTAGTTTTTGAGTCACTGTCCCCAATAGGTCTGAGACACAGTTAAGTTAATCCTGACCTCAGGAACAGCATACCTGCTGTGCCAGCTCTCTGGTGGGAGCCAGCACCAGAGCCTGGGTCTCCTTCTGCTCTATGTCCAGCTGTTGCAAGATAGAGATGGCAAAAGTGGCCGTCTTACCAGTGCCTGACTGGGCTTGGGCAATGACATCATAGCCTAACAGGAGGGGACAAATCTTGGGATTAGCAGAGAGACATGTTCTAATCTCAATCACCAAGTCAAAATCCTGTTATTGGATGGCAATGTGAGAAGTGTACAAAAGTCATCCAACCTATAATTTCATTGTGCATCAATGTCATACTTTAGCACCTGACAAAGAAACTCACGTTACTTACTAAATACCACTATAATAGCAGCATTCTAATACACAACGAAATGAGTTATGAATGGTTTGAGTGATCAGTGAAAACAAAGTTATCACCATGTCTGAGTAAGTCCCGAAAGATGGTAAAGCATCATTTCACTCAACATACAGTATATTGCGCGGGATTACACTTTGTTTCCATACCTTTGATGCAAGGAATGATTGCCCTCTGTTGAATTGCAGATGGCTTTTCAAATCCATATGCATATATTCCCCTGAGAAGAGTCTCCTTCAGGTTCATATCATCAAAGTTGTCCGTAATCTCGTTCCAGTTGCTCTAAAGAAGGGAAAACAAAAAAGGTAGTGAGTCAAAGGACTGGCAAAATAGATGTACATCCATTTCAGAGCAATGATTTTTACAGTTCAAAGCTGTGAGTTTTGGCGTGATATTCACCTCGATGACACCATCAGGCTCCATCCCCTCTGGCCCCCCATGGTCTCTATCTCTTGAGCTGTTAGAGAAAAAGAAAATTGCTCTGCTTTTATTTGAATCAGTGCCATTACAGTAGGGACATCTTTTGGTGAGGGGGCTTTTCCTGACAAAGAAATACAAATTTACGGGCCGTCATTGCTACCACGTGTCAAGTTGGGAAGGATGCGATGAGACTTGGTTAGCATGGTCGAATCTGTCCCCAAAGAAAATGCCACCATTTCACAGTTGTTCCGATCAATTCACCGCAAAAGCTACGTGAAGTCAGCACTTAATGCTCTACGTCCATTGAGGTTACGCCCAAAGTATCCCATCACATAACGTTAGCACGGGCTTCGCGGAGCGCACGTGTCAAATTGCACAAGCAGAGCTGAATAACGGATCCTTGGAATAAACCTCGGTTATGTAACCTGCAAAGGTCGCAGACCGGCCAACATGCCTACCTTCGTTTCAACTCCAGTATCATAATCAAGTGGCATGTACATTTTCAACACACCCCCCACATGAAGAGCTGGTTCACTAACCGTTAGCCAATATGTCGGACCTCGGGCCTCTGCAGCCAGCGGAGGCTCCA
>CABFOQ010005373.1:19044-39905 GCA_900660455.1 Gephyroberyx darwinii
AGGCCGTGCTGTGGCCTGGCCTTGCGGTAGCTTTGATTCAGACCGCAGCTGGATAGCAGCTAAAAGTTTTAGGAATACAATGCGGCATTGCTAAATTCCGCAATGTAGATAGGCTCAATAGCTTCTACCATTGAGCTTTATCTGTGGGTTCGCCAAGTCGGGTAGCTAGCTAACGTTACATAGCTAACATCCAGCTTACAATGGCAGTGGTTGGGGCCTAGCTAGATAATGACAATCTACCATTAAAGAAATCAGAATGACACAGGTTTATGCGAAACGTTTTCTTATACTTATATATCGGATGTCGATTACAAAAGTGACGATTGGAATGATTTTTACCTGTTGTAATCAGCAGAATCGCTAGACATGATCCGTTCCCAACTTCGTCATGCGACTGGAAAGATCGTTGATGGCGACGCCAACTGCCTTTATGTAGCCGGACTTTTTTCACCGATGAACTTAATGCTCAATATTTTCAACAATATATTGTCACTGTACGGAATTAAGGTTTCTCACGTATTATGTGGTATTTATTATCTGGCATACGCAGAAGTAAATCTCAATAACCGATAATAATGTGGAAATTAATTCAGACTACTTTCCTTCGCGGAAGGATGTTGCAGTAATAATGGGTGCTTGGACTGCTACAGAGACTCTGACAGGTCAAACCTAGTCCTGGCAAGGTTGTGCGAACTATTGGCAATACATTTCTTGCAGGCCAACAACAACAATAGGTACATTAAACTGCATTACCAAATCGCTTACAAAAAGAGCAAACAATGAGAGATTATAACTATGAGGGGTGCACTTGCTCATAATTAGATGGTTAATTTCAATAGGTTGGAATATGCAAGGAGGAATACTATAGGGCTTATCATAAACATTATCATAATCCTCTTTTCTCCAGGATTATTTATTTTAAACTCTGCATTTGCGTGATGGTGTTGATAAAGTTAGCAAAGTAGCCTTCCCATGTAGATAACGTAATAAGGTGCTTGCATCCTAAAGTAAGCAAGCGCACTATACAGAAAGTACACTATTATTATTCCTCATACTTCTTATTCTTATACTTCTGTTTATTCTTCCATACACTTTTTAAACATGAATGCGGTGTGAACCCTTTAAGCTATCAACGCCATTCAAACTTCAAAATGTTCAACATATTCAGGAATATCGTGCTACCACTTCTACAGCTACTACTGCTACAACTACTAATAATACTGCTAATACTACTATTACAACTGTTACTACTACTACTATTAGTGCTAGTACTACTACAACTTTTAATACTACTTCCATTACTACCACTAGACATGATCCGTTCCCAATTTCGGCATGCGACTGGAAAGATTGTTGATGGCAAGGGCAACTCCCTTTATGTAGCCGGATTATTTTCACCAATGAACTTAATATCATTATCTTCAACAATATATTGTCACTGTACGGAAAGGTTTGTCATGTATTATGCGTCACCTAGAATCACCCTAGGAGGCACTAGTAATCACACAGCAACCAGCTAGTAACCAGTATTAACACCCTAGCAACCGCCTAATAACATCCTAGCAACCACTCAGTACACCTCAGCAACCACCTAGTACACTATTCTCTAGTATATTACCAGTATATTACTACTCCTACTGCTGCTACTACTTATACTACTACTACTACTACTACTACTACTGCTACTACTACTACAACTGTTACTACTACTGCTATTGCCGCTACTACTACTACTACTGGTACCACTACCATTACTACTACTGGTACAACTAGAACTACTAGTTTTTAAGCTGAAGCAAGGACTGTGACAAAGTGGTAAATTTTCTTTATGAAATCTACCCTTTTGTAGTTCCTTTTGTAATAGTAAGACAGATGTGTTTAGCGGAAATGCGCCTGAGCGGAAATAGCAGTAAGCGTTTTTTCATGAAAAGTGAGCCACTTCCGACAAATTGTATTAAAATAAAGGCACGTTTTCGAAACATGATACACTTTAAATTTTATATAATTTATACATAGGCCTATGTTCAAATCAAAATTTAACTTTAAATATGTCATAAAACATAGTGTTACACAGTGTTGTGTAAATGAGTAGAAATCGACATATTAAGAGCCATGCATTTCAAGTGCTTTATCCCGTGCTTGTATTGTGAAGACCCAACCGAAACCGGAAACATTATTCTTCGTAACTTTTGTGAACTTTACACAAGTTAGCTAGCTGGATGGGAAAAAGGGAGTCGGGCAAATACAAACATGGTGAGAAATACCTCCCTTTATTTTTTTTTGGAGGATGAACATGTGAATACTGCTTGCAGTTAGCTACGCTGATACTTATGGATAGTTAATAGAATCATGAAATAGCGCCATTGGCTTTATATCCTCGCTAAAGAATAAAAACAAAGGTAGCTCTCTAGCCAACATTAGCTAACCAGCTAACGGTAAAACTAGCTAGGTAGTTAGCAAATCAACTGACCAGCAGGATCACACTGCAGTAACGTTAGCCATAAACCGCTGTCGATTGGATTGAGATTGTGTTTGGGATTAAAATGTTAACAGAATTGATACACATTGCCAGCCAGCCAGTTGACACCCAGTTTGATGCTAGTCGGTCAGTGACATAGCTGTCAGTATAGCACGCTGATGCTAGTTACCTTACCTAGGTTACTCAGTGAGTGATGTTTTGACGTGAGCTTCACTGTAACGTTACTGCAGTTTTTTATGCAACTGTTTGTTGTACTTCATGATAACTAGTACTTTTTTTTACTATCAGAGATGTTGCACATGTTATATGTAAAGAACCCTATAGTGATTATTAGTGATATATCATTAACCATATCACTATACCATAACCCAATTTGGCAACTGGTAGATGCAGTAATTGCATAACTTCTTCAGGCAACTAATGTGTTTCTTTCTGCTTATGCTGCGCTGTCTCACACTAGTGTAAGTTAGATAGTATCATTAACTTTGAGTGCTTTTGTGCTTGTCTTTGTACAGAACAAGCTGAAGTCCTCACAGAAGGATAAAGTTCGTCAGTTCATGATCTTCACACAATCCAATGAAAAGACTGCATTGGCCTGCCTATCACAGAATGATTGGAAATTAGATGTTGCCACCGATAATTTCTTCCAAAATCCAGAGCTCTACGTTTCAAACCTAAAGGGAGCCTTAGACAAAAAAAAGCTTGAGCAACTGTACAACAGATACAGAGGTGGGTTTCATATGTATGAGTAAAATATTACAATACTCATTGCATTTGTTAATTTGTTATAGATTGGACAAGGGAGGGATGAATCAGACAATACAACATGGAAAAAATGGAGTGCACACTCTTTTTGAGTGCAAGCTTTCCTGTTCTTTTATCCAATCATTCATCAATGTGCTCTTCACACTTTTACACTTAGATCCTCAAGATGACAACAAGATCGGTATTGATGGGATCCAGCAGTTCTGTGACGACCTGGGCTTGGACCCAGCCAGTATAAGTGTGCTCCTCATAGCCTGGAAGTTCCGGGCAGCAACACAGTGCGAGTTCTCAAAACAGGAGTTCATGGATGGCATGGCAGAGCAGGGGTGAGAATGGAATTTCAAATGGAATTTCAAATGGAATAAACAAGAGAGACAAGACTCTTCCGTCCTAACTCTGCTGCCCTGTTGACAGTGAACTGGTGCCCAACATTATAGACACACTGATGGTATCCTTTTTACAGGGGTACAGGCACATTTTTTAAACCCCATTCAAAACAGTTAACATTACAGTACATATACCTCATTTGGATGTAGATGTTAAAACATATTTTGTATGTGTAGGCAAAATTCCCATTAAAAGTCATTTACCATTAAAGAAGTTCAAATTTTCGCCTGGATGACATCACAGATTAGAGTATCAGTTAATTGTCAGAAGATTAATTATATACATCTTTCAATTTAATGATGTTATGCAAAAAAAATAATTTCCCTAATTAATGCACTTCACTGTAGGCCTAATCACTCTACAAAACTCTTATTCAATCATTTATACATTTTCTTTTTCCTAAAAGCTGCTCTATATTTCCTCAGGTGTGACAGTATAGAGAAGCTAAAAGCTCAACTACCAAAAATGGAGCAGGAGTTAAAGGACCACGGGAAATTTAAGGACTTTTACCAGTTTACATTTAACTTTGCTAAGAATCCTGGCCAGAAAGGTTTGGGTAAGAATCTTTTGTGTGTGCTTTTTATTTATTTGTTGCTGTCTGTTTTATTAGATAAGGCTTTTTCATCTAACCCCTGTTTTTGTTTCTTTTAGACCTAGAAATGGCAATTGCATATTGGAATTTAGTACTGGCTGGAAGATTCAAGTTCCTGGACCTGTGGAACAAATTTTTAGTTGTAAGTTAATTATGACAAGTCACCGTGTGCACACTTGAGTAACAGTACTTCAAAAATGGCAAATATTATAATTGTCTTTCTTTGTGCTGCTTTAATTTTTCTCTATACCTTGTGTTTTGAAGGAGCACCATAAAAGATCAATTCCCAAGGACACATGGAACCTCTTGTTAGACTTCAGCACAATGATCACAGATGACATGTCAAATTATGATGAGGAAGGTTTGTACTATTTCCCCTGGGCTGAATATTAATCCATTTGTCACTGTATGGGTGTGTGATAAGATATGTCTGACCAAGTCTGTTGTCCCCTCTGTGACTCATAATTGTTCCCTTCCTCCCTGAATATAGCCCCAGGTATTGTTTTTAGTCTGTTCACTTTAGGAAAATTGCATGATTAACCATACGTCTTCCCCCAGGTTGGTTTAAACTCAGGTTTTGTAATTGCTTGCTGTTTCCCCCTTTTTCTTAAAGGAGCGTGGCCAGTTCTTATTGATGACTTTGTGGAATTTGCAAGGCCACACATCGGGACCAAAAGCACGGCGGTCTAAGGGCTGCCTTCGCTGAAGGAACGTCCATTTGAGGTTTCTACAAAAAACACACACACACAACAAAGGTGGTGAATGGAGAACAGGGGGACCGCACTGAGCTGAGATCTATGTTGCCTTTTCAACCCTCAGGACTGAGATGTCTTACACAACAGAGACTTTATATATAAATATATAAAAAGGCATATCTCTTCATCGGTCGACTTGTGGTGGTTTGGGGTTTTTATCTGAAGTACTGGGCTTTTTGTGTGTACTCAAGCCAACTGGAGATGAGTCACTATATTGGACCATGCGGTTCCTGTCCCAGTGTTTAGTTGATATGGTTGGGCTTTTCTCAGAAGCACCTGGATAGACATACTTTTGAATCGTAATCGAAACACAAGGGTCCATGAGGGAATGTCATTCTTTAAAATATTGAATTGAATTTTAATACTTTTGTGTGCATTCCTGCTATGATTTTTTTTTTGTTTTATGAAACATTTGTGTGACAGATCAGTACAAAACATTGATTGTAATATTTTTTTTTGTGTTTTAAGCATAATGCTGTTCCATACACACAAATGTATAAAGGTAAAATAAATGTTTCAATTTGTTATCTCTTTATTGTTTCAAAGCCTCTTTGTGTTTTTCTAATGTGTACAATTGTGATTGCTTCATGGATTGGGGGTAATAGATGTCATGATGGCAATCCCATCCATCATTTGTTGAATAACTGTTTGTGATTTCAGAGTGTCTGCATGTCCAGATGTTTTGAGTTGAATTATCTCAATGCAAGGCCTTGGAATGGCTTAAATATGGTTACATGTTGTCATAGTCTTATTTATGATTTCAGAGGTCTTCAAAATGTTTTTATTTGCCCATTGTGCTACTTTTCTATTGGGAAATATCCCATGTTGTGCAGATGTATACTCAGGTACTACAGATTTTTTTTAATTTTTTATTCTTTGGACTTATTTTGGTTGTGAATTTGCCTTTATAATTGGCATTAAAATGGTCTTTCAGAAACCTGTAGCCACCTGGATTTCAAACCTGACTACTGCAGCACGTTATATACTCTAAATATAAAACTATTGAAGCATGGCACGAGATGTCTTTAGATGGAAACGGGGATTAAATATGTTTTTAAAAAGATAGTTGCTGTTTTAAGACACTGGCTGAAGAGTTCTGCAGCCTTGTTTTTCCAAGGGCCTTGTGCTGCCCCCTTGTGGCGAGAGCATTTCCTACACGCAAATGTTGGCGTTGCTAAGGGCGACGTACCAAACACAGGTGGCTGTTTGGAGCATGCAATGCCACTCACAAGTTGTTAAAACGAAACTCTGTAGCTAGCAGTATTTGATAATTTTGATGATTTTTAGTAAATGAACGTACTTAATGTTTAGTCTTTTTATCGTCTTGTAGAAGTTGAATTTAGCGGCGCAGGAACATGTCGAGCACAGTTTTAGCTGAAGTAGGCTGGGATGAGGGCTTTGCTATCCCTATGGCCAATGCTGAAAACAAAGCTTTGGAAGATGAGGTGAGTTTCGCCGGAATTTGTCTTTATTCTTCCTAGCACGGATGGAACGATCGATGGGTTGTAATTTTAAGAGCATCTTTTTAAAGTAATTAAAAAAAACAATAAAAAAAACAGCCCAAATAATTGTCACAATTTTCTAGCCTTCCACATTATGCTGATCTTCATTCTGCCCCAACAACAGATTCATAAGAAAGACATGGAGAAGACGCGTTTGGAAAACAAACTTGAGGACTGCAAAGACACAATACAAGCCATGTCTGAACACTTGAAAAATGTTGCTCAAGAGCTGTCACACACCCAGGTAGGTTGTAGCAGGCAGGTGCCTTTCAGAATACAGTTAAATATTGTTTATTTGAATCTGTCCTAGTCTGCTGTATGGTCCTCTTCCAGGGCCTAGATTGTAGTGTTTACACAAGAATGATGCATAGGGAACACCAGATCACTGCATCAGGATCTGCTCTGAAGTTCAGTGTAAGTTGTTTTTTTGTACACAGGCTCTTTCCAAGGCCAAGGAAAGAGAGACCGACTCAGAGAAACACTTCAGAGCCCTGGCAGAGAGAGAGACGGGTCGCCTGAGGCAGGAGTTTGCAAAGCTGGAGAATGAACTTGGATTTTTGAGAGAGAAGAAGAACGCACAAGAGGTCCTTTTCATCAACATCCTATCTATCATAACATGAGCAAGTAGATTTATTCTTTAACACAGGCAGAATCCCATGAAAATGAGAAAAAATTGAGCCAACAACTCAATAAACATTAATAAATATAGTTCATCTTCATATAAGCAGGGCAAAATTCGAACTGGGTCAAGAAAAGGCCTTCAGGTAACGAGAGATATGCACGCTGCTTTATCATTGTCAAGTTGTTATTGTGTTCATTCTCTTGGAGCTTGACCACCAGAACACAGAAACAAGTCCAGTGCTCCTGCTTGCTGAATGACTAAACAATGGCATTGTTGGTGTTGAAATGTCCTATTGAACCTCTGTTCAATTCCTCAGAACAATATCTTCAAAGCCGCCCAGAAGCTGGAGGAGCTGAGGAGCCAGCTGAACTGGGACCAGCAGACCCTGGACGCCTGGCTGGAGGATTCGGCGCACAAAGACGAGGACACCATGGCCATCATCAAGTACGCCCAGCAAGACGAGCGCAGCATCAAGGTAAGATGCCGACGCCTGTTAATTCATGCTGTGTTAAAAATCAATCAATAAGAAACAAAAAAGATTTGAAACAAGATTAGTAAGTACAGTCCATGAAACAAGGCTTGTCAGGCCGCACAGTTGGTTGGTGCTAAATATACCAGTGCCCATTCATTCCATCTACAGCAGATGTTACAGGCAGACGCGATTGTTGTTCACTACTCTTTACTATCTCTCCTGATACAGTCGCTCACTCTGGCTATAGAGAAGAAGACGCTGGAGGCCAACCGGAAGCACAAAGCACTCGACAACGAATTGACTGAGACAATAACAGCGCAGGTAGAAACCCGGTGTCCGAACTGTTCATAACTCATTAGCCCCGTCAGTTCTTCGGTATCACTCTGGGGAACTGCCCTGACACCAAATAACCTCAGAGAAAGAAAAAAGCCGCTTTGCTTCTTCTGCGTTGTTAACAGATTGGTTTGGACAAGACCGCAGAGAATTTCCGGCAGGCCCACCTGGAAAGACGGGAGCTCATCCGCCAGTGGGAGAACACCATAGAGCAGATGAGGAGGCGGGACGCTGAGATGCAGCAGTGTGTGCTGGTAACTGTGGCAGGGCAGTCTGTGACCTTACGACCGACAAAACACCATTCAAAGCATGTTAGGTTCTCCTGTGATAGCCAGAATTTAAATGCACACTGAACAGTGCATCTGGGTGACATCAAAAGTATGTACGCTGGCCTTGCTATGGCACTTCCAGTAGATTCTATTACATCCCTACTCATGTTAGCTCTTCACTATTGCCTTCTTTGATGACGTCAAACAACCTTAAAGAGTTCATGTTTACGAGAAGGTGCCATCTTCCAGTTATTACAGTTTATGATTGTCTTCCTTCCAGCAACTCACCCAAGTCAACCAGGAAATCAGGCAAAGGAATGCTACCATGAAAGAGAAGAAGAACTTTCTGGAGAACGAGACCAAGAACAACAAGGAATATGAGAAGAAGATAGCCATGGCCAATCGGCAGGCAGTGAAACTGAGACAAGACTTTAAGGAGCAGGAGAATAACCGCAACGCACTGCGGGATGGGGTCAGTCTCTAAAAGCTGTCGACGCTAACAGCTAACAGCTAACAGCTAACAGCTACATGACAGTTCTTGACTAAAATTCTCGTCAGTGGAGAATCCCGCTGATGACACCACACCATGAATCTGAAACCTGATGTGTAGCGCAGGCTTACTGATATGTGTTGCAAGCGGGAACATTCCCCATGGAGTTTCATGTCTTTGCAGTTGGAGGGTCTCAAGGGCACGCTGGACAGAACAGCCACCGACGTCGAGTCTGTGAGGTCCCAGATATCCAGCATAAAGAGAGACATCCAGGACAAAAGCGACAAGTCAGTCAAACTCTCTGATAAGTCTCTGTGTTACCGATTAACCACTCTGGTGCCTTTACCACAAGCTGTGTGTGTGTGTTTCTGTGCTGTAGACTGAAGGGGGCCCAGCTCCACAACGCTGGACTGGATGAGAAGCTGAAGACCGTGACACAGATGGCCCTTAGTGTGGAGGAAAGAGCTGCCCAGATGGACCAGCTACTGAAGGATGAGGAGCAGGCCCTCAAAGTGAGCCCTTCTGGTGACACTTAGCAAGTTCACTGTTTTTCTATTTTCAGTTCTTCATCTCAGCACACTCTTTATCATTTTTGAGGTTGCTTACAGCTTTTGTACACAGTAGCAAACAATATAATGTTGGCCTGAGTTTGAAGCTCTACTAGGCAAGTGTTGCGTTTGCACGTTGGCAGCGAACCAAACGGCAGCGAGACGTATTCTGAAGCTTTCAATACTCAGAGATCTTGTGACGTTTTTCTTTGTTGTAGCCCCGCTTCCTGATTCAGGCTTATAAAATAGGTGTAATTTTTGCATAAACTCTGGCTTAATGCAGCTTTAAAACTAAATTTACTCTGTGAACCACTTAATCTCATTTTTATGATAAAATCCATAGAGGGTAGAGACACATATAAGCCATAGTGAATCTACTGTCATCCCTTATATGAAACGCTAGAGCAAACTTTATCCCATCATTTGATAATGGCATTTTTCTACAGTACACAACCTTGCCTTGCTTTATGCTGTGATGTATACCGTATAACCTTGTTCTGTGCTCTGCTGCAGGAGTTGGATGTCCAGCTGCACCGCCACAGGGAGGCGCTGTTTCGTCAGAAACAAGATGTGCAGGCCCTCAGGATAAAGGAGAAAGATTCTGTTGCCCAGCTTTCGGGGAGCAAAGCTGCCATCTCCAGCCTGGACAGCCATCTCAACAAACTGGATCAGAACTCCCTCAAGCAGCAGGAGATTATGTTCAACCAGGCACGGCTTACCTGTTAGGTTCCAGTTAGTAGGGCAGAGTCGCTGCCTGGCTGCACACACAGTGCTAGCGTCACCACATATGGTGTTGATACTCCTACTCTGCACCTTGTTATTGTACCACAGCACAATCTGTACGACAGTACATTATTAGATGACACAAAGGCCCACCCTGAGCTCCAGGGTACTGGTCTGTAGCTGACCCTGACCTCTGACCTCCCTGTAGAGGAGGGCAAGCAAAAGAGTATTTCACTACAAAATTCAGTAGCACAACCAATATATAGTGCCAGATTTCACTTATTCTCCCCTTATTTCCTATGGTGTGTAGGACTTCCAGATCCAGCAACTGGACAGAAAAATAGCCCGGCTGCAAGGTGAGGTTAACACAGAAGAAAGGCAAATGATAGAAAAGAAGATGACTGAGCTCTCCAACGCCCTAGAGGAGAAGAAGAGGACAGCCAACATACTGACCGTCCAGCTCAAGGAGCTTGAGGTCTCCAGAGTTTGTTTCTTGGCTGTTAGAAAGCGTCTGTGTTGTAATACAGTTGGCTTGCTGGTGCCTCACACGTGTCCTTTCGCTCGGGCAGGACGATATCCGCTGTGTGAGGAAGGAGACGGAGATGACAGGAGCACAGAAAAGAGATCTGACCACCAAGATAGAGGAGCTCCATCTGTTCCACGACACCACAGAAAAGGAGTTGAAGAAGCTCAGGCTCAAGAAACAGGTGACGAACAGATGTGACAGAAGTCACTCATCTGCAGGAAGTCGCTGAAGGACTTCCTGTTCTCAGATAGTATTTAGGAGATATGACTTTTCACTATTAAGATTGTTTGAAGTGATATCAACTATCCCAGTTGACGTTGTTGACCTCTACCGTTCCTCTTTAGGACACCATGGTGGATGACAATATCTTGAAGCTGGAGATCAAGCATTTGAGGGACCTGCTGTACAACAAGGTGGACACTGTGCTGTCCTTGGAGAGGAGGAAGCTGGAGCTGCAGACAGCCATGAGGGAGAGGGAGGAGGAGATCAAGGTCCACAGAGAAATGCTCAGCAAGCAGGTCAAGATCAGTGACCAGGAGAGACAGGGACTCAGGTAAAACCCCTCGTGGGGACAGACTTTCATTGACATTACTGACTATATGGCTTTGGATTCAGCTGTGGTTCACCTCATATTTGTGTAGAATTTAGCAACTCATTCTGTTTCAGTGCTGAGGTGCACGAGCGGCTGTCCAAGATCGACATGATGAGGAAGCGCTATGAGATCTTGACCATTTCAATGGCTGCTCCTGAGGGGGAAGAGGAGAAATCCCAGGCTTACTATGTGATCAAGGTGAGCGAACACACACCATCAGCTCGCACATGGAGCCTGCTGCAGCAGAAGCAGGTTTATCGTCGTTCCTCAGAGGTGCACAAGCTCTATGATTCACCGGAGATGTGTGTTTCGCCAGGCCGCCCAAGAGAAAGAGGAGCTCAAGCAGAAGGGAGACAATCTGGATGCCGTTATCCGCAAAAAGGAGGTGGAGATCAGAGCGCTGGAGAACACCATTCACTTTGTCAACAACTGTAACTCGACGTACCGCAAATCCCTCAGCAGAGTAGCCGAGTCCAGTACGTATGAGGAAGTAGAGTAAATGGAAATAACCTTATCAGCACAACTCTCTCATGTCTTAGATCGATACCTGATCTTTCTGCTTTCTTTTATCAATGGAATTTATGCTAGTTCAGTTCTCAGGAAAATAATATCTCTCCAGCTATATTTCTATCTTTCTATCAAACTACCTGTTAATTTGATTGCTCCATCTATTTTGAAAGAAAGCATGAAACCCCAAAATGGAAGCAGATGGATAAATTGTTGATTTGTTGGTTTTGTCTTTTGTTCTAGGTGCAGAGTGGCAGGAAAAGATGAAGCTGGAAGAGCAGAAGAGAGCAGCTGAAGAGAAGCACAAGTACAAAAAACGACAGATCAGAGAGCTTCAGGATGACTTGCAGGTTATTTATATTTTTAGTATGAGGTCACGTGTTTCTTATCTCTTACTCATTGTCTCTGCGCCTCTCCCATGTTCAGGTATTTAGACTATAGAACCGCCCTCATGTGATCTGTCCTCTGTCTTCTATACTTGTTGAATGATGTGTTGGTATTATTACTTTCCTTTGTGTCTAGACTTGCCCTCTTGACCAGGGAAGTGCAGTGAGATTGAGTGTGTGTGTGTGTGTGTGTGTGTCACCATTTCCAGCACATGAACAATACCCTGGACAGCCTGCTGCAGGAAGAGCAGGTGCAGAATGAGGAGACAGAGCAGGTTCAGTCACAGATTATCAAGACGAACAAAGAAATGGCTTCCCAGAGAGAGAAACTCGATAGGGTCACAAAACAGGTTTGATGTTCACACCATGACAATGTTTTCCCACAGTTAATACCTTGCCCATTGGTAGCATTGGTGTAATATTTGAAGTAAAAATAGCTTGCACATCAATCTAAATGTTTTTTCTTTTCTTTGGCACAACTCAGCATACACTGTGTATAGTATGCACTGGTAGTGGATAGTAAAGCGAATGCTCTCAGTGCTCCAGGAAGAATGTTGCGTCTATATGTACAAACTTTCATCAGCAGTTCTCATAATCAACATCCTTACTGTCCTGCTGTCCCCTTGCTCTTTGCCAGTGCTCCAAACTGACCAAAGACATCCGATCGGCAAATAAGACCAAGAAGGAGACTTTTGAGGAGCAGGACATTGGGCTGAGGGAGATGAGAGAGTTCAACAAGAGTGTCAACAGGATGCTGCATGAGGCAATGGAGGACAAACCTGACCTCAGTTCAGTGCTGGAGAAGTATTTCCTACAGGTGCACAGACACTAGACTTATAAATAATAATAATTAAATGTTATTTTTCTTTTATTGTAATCATGGGTGTGTTTTTATTGGGTATTATTAGCTTCAAATGTGACTCAGCCAATCAGAACGGAGGACCCAAGCTATCCATCTTATTAGAGAACTGTTTACTGAACTCTCTTCAGTGGCATCATTATTTATTATTTTGATGGTTGATGTGTCGTTCCTCCCAGGCCAACCTGCCTCTTCCGTCTCCTGCTTCCACGCCTGCCAGCCGCCAGAGCTCCAAGACGAACTCTGCTCGCAGCTCTGCCTCTCTCAGGTTAGACTTGTGCACATTGGACGCTAGCTCACGAGTGTCCTTTTATACTCAGAAAACAACACAGGTGAAGTGAAGCTGTTTCAAACCGGCACGTTGGTCACGAATGTAATGGTCCATGTAAACTGGGTTATTAGAGAAATCGTGTTACTTCGACCCGTGTCAACATAATCAATATATTGCCTTAAGCTGATTACTCCCAGTAATCGTGGTGTTGGTGCATGTAAACACGCCACAACCACATCACTCACCTGGGTGTATTTTTTCCCCACACTGTAGATCTGCTGGGTCCTCAGCCAGCAGCAGCCCCAGGACCTCTGCAGTTCAGTCCCCCACATCCAAGACCGTGGATCAGGGCCTGGGTCTGACTGTAACCTCCCCTCCCCTGGCCGCTTCCCCACGTGCATCTAGCGCCACCAGCAGCAGCAGCAGCAGCAGCAGTCGCGGCCAATGCAAGAGCCCCTAGCATGCAAAAAATGGCTGCCTCACAGTCATCATTCACTTCCTGTTGTCTTTGCAGTCAATAAAGTTGTGAACTGAGGCTCCAGATAACAAGTGTTATAATCTCATGATTTTGGAAAAGTAAATTCATAATTGAGTTGCATGACTTTGTTTGTTCACTTTACACTGTATTTATCAGTACATTTCTTCCAGGTCTATAATGTAGCCTGAATGTATGACAGACATTGTTTGCATATTAACAATAAAGACACCCTCTTGCCTACATGTGGACAGACATACTCTAGTGTGTGATAGACACCAACATCATCACTGACATATGGAACAGCATCTTGATTCAAATATTATTTTCAACACATAAAAGCAACTATAAGTAATCTCTGTAAACATCTGAATAAATGGTTCATTTAAGTTTTGTTGCCATGAATTTTATTCAGATGTGAAGATCTTTTAAGTTTCCTGAGATGGAGGATCTTGGGATCCTTCACGGGGAGGGAAATTACCTCCTTGTGGCTGTAATGTTTTCCTATTATACAAGCTGCTTTGGCAGATAACCGGCAATTAAAAACAAAATCAAAAGTTCTTTTCTATTTCAAGAATCTATGGTTATATTATCTATATTGGTTGATAAAATTTGACAGTGACTGGTAAATTTTTGTAATCCATTTGGGCACATGGAAATCCACAAACCACTTATTAAAGATGTCTTTATTAAAGACAGATTAAAGATCCTCATATTTCATTGATCAATTTAAGATTTGCTTTGACCCTGTTTTCTGCTTGAGTCATTCGAGCCTGGAGGCAGCGATTAGAGGCTGTATTGTTATTTGTATATCAACACCCTTTGAATATGGGTGTCACTTCCTGATCCAGAACAAAAGCGCTCAGAAGCACTCTGGGAACCGAAAGGTAACATTCCCGCGACAGAGCTCTCTCTCTCTCAAACCGAAGCGACAGCATGCTGCTGCTGATCCTGGGTGCTGGGTGTTTGGCCTTGTCTGCCGGGCAGTTAAGTAAGGAGCAATGCTATCAACCTTTATTTCTTGACACTTTCAATGGAAAATGTGGAGGAAAAGATTTCCGAAGCGTGTAAGGACTCTCAGAATGTCATCTGTTGGAGATCCTTTTTAACATGTAGAAGTAAGTCGACTGAGGTGAAACGTTTTCAAATAGTCAATTCAGCATTTCACCAGAATAGCTTCACATGGTTTGTGATTTGATTGTAAATGCTGCTATTCTGTACAGCTCAAGGAATGTCTTACAGTGAATGAAGTGAAGAGTTTATTGTTAACTATCACAGACTGTAGATTTGAAATGCAGTTTAGTTTAGATTGTGTTGTTCTGTTTCCCCAGCGCCGCCGTTTACCTCCACTACCATGGAAACATCACCCACGACAACCACGCCCCAGTCAACTTTAACATTCATTACAACCAGAGCTCCCACTTCTCCACCCTTCCTTTCATCTGATTCAACGGAGAGCGGCGAGTGCATTTCATAAAACTTTCCAACAGATTATAAAATGCCTTGAACTCTAAAATCATTGTCAATGGTTTTAAATGTATGCCTTCTTTTTTAGCCCTGGCAATCCTCCAGACAGTTGTTCAGTCCAATCAGGAGCTGAATGAGAACACAATCGCTCCAGTCTTGAACAAGGTAACACCCTTATAGATTACTGTCTTTGCTGAACGACTTTTATCATCTATATACATTTAATTCTGTCTTTTATTTCAATGGTAAAATATTTATACAACCAGTCAATTATTATCTGTACAGTACACAAGTACTGTAGTGTGATTTACTCTATAGCGGACTATGAAACTGGACTCTGATTTGTATCTCTCAGCTCTCTGACATCATCCAGCAGCACCAACCAGATCTGAACTTCCATCTAACTGTGAAGAACATCACCAGAGTATCAGAATCGGTTTAGAAAATACCTAGCCACATTGCAGTATGAATCGCATCAATCATGTTCTGCACTGACATCTTGTTATGTATCTTGAATGATATGATACATTCAGTGTACAGTGTCCCAATAAAGGTTTGTCTGGAATAAAACTGCGCCAGCTGAGGGAACTCGTGGAATTTCATTTTCACATTCACTGGCCATGGTCGATTAGCCAGTGGTCCAGGTTCACCCATCGGCTTAGTGTTTGAGCACAGATGAATCTAAACACAATGTAACCAGCAAGGGTGTGTCACTAGAATAGATAAAGTAGACCATGGGAGAGGGGATCCTTTGACGTTAGAAAATACTTCAGAATCGTTAGAATAGAAGAGTGAGTGTCAAAAATGGCACATTAGATGATCTATTATAATTGACACTGGTTTTCTTTTCAGTGAATTCCCATAAGTAGATTTGTCTTAGTAGATTAACGGTTAAAGATCATGTCTCAGGACTGGAAGGTGACCGGTTCAGTCTCTCCTGGCTGTGACCAGGAGGGACCGCTCTCACCTCTCTGCTTAACATCTGTGCCTGTGAGGAATATGTAATACATTCCTGATTACACTGTGTGTAATATGCAGTCTAAATTTACTATGGAGAAATTTGACCACACACTCCACTTCTGTACTCATGTTTACTAAAAAGAGCTACACCCTAAAATTTAATTTAAATGGAAAATGTTCAAAGGCCATGGCTATAAGAAATATAAAGCCTGAGTAACTTGTTGAACAGATAACTACTACAGTGATGCTTTTCTTTTTAAATGGTAAGAGTTTAGTTAAGCTTGCTCAAACAATCTCTCTTAAGTTTATACTGTATCTTTAAAGGTTTCTACTTTTTTACGCTTAATTACATTTCATGCTCAAAAGATCCCCAAAATGACATTTTAAAAAGACGCACTAACAACAAGGCCAAAACAAGGGGTGCAGAAACTTTAGCAAAGGACTGTATGGTAGGTACCATGACCATATCAGTCTGTTGCTTCTGTTACGAATGAGTCATGTTAAGGGTTTTGAAAGTTATTGGATAAAAACATGGTTATTGGATAACTAACCGGGGATGTAAGATGACCTTCAAGGACCATTGACGCCTCCCTAAGTTGACCAAGGGAGGGATCCTAAACACACAACTGCACAAGTAAACTTCAATAAAGAAGCAAAGTCAGTCAAGAAAGAAAGTGTTTGGTTTGGTTTGGTTTGATTTCTCAACACCAAACTCTCTATTCCAGCTATGTGCTTGTGACTACATTCAAGCCCACCAATGTGCCTTTGAGCAAGGCCCGAGCACCGCTAACTACTCTGGGGATGCTGCACTGTGACCCACTGCTGTTTGACTTCTCTGAAGAAAATGTGTATGTGCAGGGCTGTGTGCATGTGTGTTTGTATATATAGAAGAGATATGAAAAAAGCCAATTACTTCCTCACTTACTACTTCTTCATTGCATAGCTTAGTTTAGTGAAAGTTCAGGGCATTGATAAAATCAGGCAAGGACAGAGGCAAGAAACGGACAGTTGATATAATGAGAAATGCATGTAAATCCCCAACTCTGGTGTGACGTTAATATTAAATATTGTATTAAAACGTAGAGTTGAACAAATAAATTACACACTTCTGTCATGAGAAGACCTGATATAACCTGAAGTCTTCAGCCAACTCCTTCCTCTCTTTTTCTCTTCCATGTTGTGGACCATGTCAATCACTTTTCCACTTTTTCACATGACCGCAGTGCCTCCCTTTTAAAACCATGGCACCAAATAAGATACTGTTCAGAAGGAGCCTCACACACCCAACAACATACAGATGCAAGACAGACCTGCCTACCTCCGCCATGTACATGAAATCCCTGCTTGTAGCGTCCGCTCTGATTCTGGGGGCCACCCTCGCCGTCTCACTTGCGGATGTCCTCGGTGAGCAGTGCAAAGTGATATGGTATGTATTCAAGACAGTGAATGGTAGTAATAAAGTAGTTATAACGCTAGCTTTATTTAAAAGGTTGAATCAAACAAATTTTAAAAAAGGTCTAATTAAACTACATCAAGATTAAAGTAACTGTACCAGATGAATATTTGTATCAAGTCTTTCAGTGAATGTTGAATGTATTGACAAAATGTAAAACTACTTTTCCCATTTTATTGGATGGAGTTTATATGGATTAATATACTGAGTAATTCATGTCCAAGTTGCTGTTCATGTTGTTCTTGCATCATGTGACCTGCTAGAAAGAAATAATGCTTTATGATTATGTTTGGATTGCATGAAATCTGCTGCCGCCTCTGTGTAAGAGGGTTAAATGCGTGTTAGAGACGATACATGTGACTTTAATTTTCTGTGTCAGCCTAATGTCTTCTGGTTGTTGTGTTGGATACGCAGAGACTCACGGGATGCTGTGAGGCTGTTGACACTGGTGATATCTTGTGCAGGGAGATGGGAGGAAAGGACTCCAGATTTAATTGGGAGATCATCTATTAGGGGAGGCAAATTAATACCCTGCCACCTTACGACTGTAAACTTCATGTTTCATTCCCCTGATTTCCTCTGGTCTTTTGGAGAACGGTGTTATGTTGAGAGCGGTTGAGTGTACGAGTCATTAAACGCATCATCTCTATAATCAATACTTACTGCTCTGGTCTTATAGGTCGTTTGGCATCCCCTGCCATGATGTGTATGTGGCTCTGGTGGACCAGATCAAGGCCTGGCAGACTAAGCAAAGCTGTAAACCTGGAGGAGAGGCCTGCATGTATGAGGTCTGCAACATCTGGCCAACTAACATACTGTAACTTAGAGTAATTGATTAGGAACAAACCACGTGGCTGTTCTGGGAAGAATCCAGCTTTTCAATTTTCAATAAAATTTCAATAATTTTCAGTAAATTAAAGAGAGCTGGTGAGCTGGTGTACATAAACATACCCAGATCAACAATGTAGATTTTTCACAATAGATAGATAGGCCTACCTTATTGATCCTCGGGGGGAAATAATGGAATAGACTGTGTTCATAGACTGAATTTAACCAGATACATTACAAGCAGACAGTGAATGATGAATGTGAAGCAGTACGCCACGTTGCTGTCATATTTCATTGAATGTTATCGAATGTGTTACAGCTTTTGTCTGCAGCTCCTGACTTGATCAAAGCCAAGCACACCTCTCTGACAACCCAGCGTGTCGCTAACCTTCAGTTTGCTCTACTGCCGGCAGACCCCGTGTGCAAAGCCAATGTAAGTGCGTCTTTTACGATTTTTCCAAAACCGCGTCAGACTCAAATCTGTGATGCAACTAAAGTGAAAGATGATTTTACCTGCAGACCTACTGTTGTTTAATGTGCAGGGCGATTCAGTATCAGAGGCCTTGGGAGGCATGGACAATGAGAGCATCAACTACTGCAGCCTCCAGAACCTGGTAGAAGGTCGGTACTTCCCTCTTTGGCTCGGCTCAGAGTGCTATGATAACAAGAATAAGGATCTGCTGTGTCATATCACTCATATAAAGTTACATGACAACGTCCACGTGCTCTTCTCTTGCCAGGAAGTGGGCTTGCAAAGGTTGCTGGATACAAGCAGTACACCAGCAAGTGGCTCTGCGCTGACTACGCTGATGCCAACTGCAGCGTTGTCGCGTTGGTTTGACCGTGCAACGAGGGTGAACACCCCTGACCGAGACTGTCACTGAATATTAGGATTATTAATAAAATCTGTAAACAAAAGGGTTCATTTCTTGTGTAGATACTTTGTTCCTATGTGTATTGTATGATTTCAATATTTCGAAGAGAATTTTGCAATTACAGTTCCGTTTGTGCCGGTTTGTACGATGACAAGATGATTCATATCCAAAGGAACAATTGGAAAGTCTTCAAAATATTCATGGTCATGGTAACAAAACGCAAACCATCGATTCACATATTTATCAAAGCAATAATCCGGAAAAAAAATATGGAACATAATTGACCAGATTCAGTTGTGACTATTTAAAAAAAAAAAGATTATATCAAAATGTACAGTATGTGGGTCTGCAGAGCTGAAACTCTAAACGCGGACTCATTCCTGACAGAAATGACGACTTCTCTATGTTCATGGTATTAAACTAGTTTACCTGTAAATAAATAAAAGCACTTGAGGTGACAGTAGACTCAAGAGGCACGCTTGTCTTTCAGTAAAACACTCAGGTAGCTATCGCCTACTAGTGGCAAGAAAATAATACTGCAGGTTGGTACTGTGGTGAAACTGACAGAACTAGAATAGTTCAATTATAAATCAGTGAAATGGTATTTACACACAAGATATATATATATAGGATACATTGGGAGAAGATGAAAGATAAAACACACGAGGGTCAGAGAAGCAGTTTGAATAATTCCCTAGATACAATACATACATGTTACATATAACATAGATAACATATATATAACAATGTTATGTTATATATATAACATATATATATATGTTATATATAAGGTAGTGTTTATTGTTGATTTGTTTGTTTAAAGGATTGTATTCCTAAATCTTTTAGATAATGTTATTGTTTTACAATAAACAAGAGGCACAAAGGACAGATGATTTACTGTAAATGGTACCATACACCTTGGTCCATTATTGTTTGACAGCAAGAAAAAAAATATTGTGAAATAAGCATTTGGTGCAAACTTAGCATGACTCAGTGCATGCAGACAACCTGCAGACAGCTCAGATCAGTGAGACGGTCCAGTATATGAAGTCTGGTATGTGGAGATCTTAAAATGGTAAACATGAATGCTTACCTTGGAAGTGAACATTAAAATACACTCAACGATGCCACTGTGATATTTATGGAACATGATATGCAAACCTTTTGTATTATAGCATTTGAAGTGAATGGAGAAAGGCCCCTGAGCAAGGCACTGACCCTTCACCTGCTTAGCAGCCAGAAGCCAGAAGACTGGAAGTACTGGGCAGTTTCCACATATGAATATGTGTGTAATTGAATTGATAAATAAAAGTAATACAATTGCAGAATATTACCACAGGATTGGAGACAAACCACACAATTGAAATTCACAAAAGATGAAAAAAAGCAAGTATAATACAACATTTTAAAACATAAGCTGTATGTATTATATCAAACAATGTCAGATACAAAATAATGAGCTTATTTCTTTACACAAATAGTAAAAAACCTGAGCTACATATTGTTCTTTAGTTTTATTGAAATCCTCTTCACGCTTTCCAAGATAATCCTTGATCTCTGTAGAAAAGAATATCTCAGACATTCACAAACAGGTGCCCTCTTCATGGCCGCAAGACATTTGAACATGGCAGGCCTTTTTTTAACTTGACCTGGCATGGATATTCCTCACTAATGCCCAATGGTAATGGGGTATGCCTGTGCTGTGCCAGTCTGTCCATGCAGGCC